>JAAOAK010000267.1:0-181034 GCA_013396175.1 Fusarium denticulatum | reverse complement strand
TTTTTCTTTTTTAATACCTATGTATTATTATAAATATTATTAAAGAATAGATCTTAAAGATATTATTAAGCTATTATTATTATAATTTATAAGCTTAGTTATTAGTTAGCTTTTTAAAAAGTAATAAGAATAGAAATAGGAATAAAGAGAGGTTAATAAATAGATAGACTTTTTTTTTTATTTTAATTCTTCCTTTACTTAAAAGAAAGAGGAATAGAGATTTAAGGTTAAATAGGGTATATTAATTAATTACTATAAAGTTAATAGTTTAGTATTAGTAGTTTAGCCCCCCCTTACTATTAGCCTATACCTTATCTAATTAGGCTTATAGTATAGTAATTAGCCTATACCCCCTATATAATATTAGTAATTCAGGCTAAACTACCGGCCGCCTCCTGGTTAGGATTCAAGCATGGGCGAACATCAACTGAGGGTCAGCTGCGAAGCCTGGGAGAATGGGCATCAGGTTTGACCAGCCTTACGATTGATCTCGATCGAAGAAACGAAACCTTACCTTAAGAGGAATTGAACATCCTTGCTGGGACTTTGCCCAAATTGAAAAGTCTGGTTGTTTATCTGAATTTGCTGGATGACAGGCTACTGATGAACAATACTGGCTATGAAGATAAGAAGAAACACGCGTCGATTCTGTTTTGGATGTCGAAAAAGGTCTTGATTTGTTCCGAGGTCTCAGAAATGCTAAGGTCGGCGAGAATTTAGACACTGTCGAGTTCCTTCAGGGTGAATAGACGAATGATTGGCCTTTTGGACAAAGTCTTTGGGACGATAGATATTGGGTCAGGTATTGGCTGGATAAACAGGATGAGGTACCAGGGGCAAAGTGCAATTCGGGACATGATAACGCCTTTGACCCCGACTTCTGATAAGATACAATGCTTGCCTTAGGTAATTTTGTCGTCGATTAGTATGCTTCATAGAATAAATTGTTGAGTGTTGTTTTGACTTGAGTGGACCGAAACTCTAAAAGTTGATACTTGCATGACGTACCTAATTACCACCATAATTGCGTCGAATATGCTTATCACAGAACTCCAGAAAGATTCTAATAGTAATTTTATATTAGTCGTTTAGAACTCTTCTAATTCTAGGTTATGTTGTTTATCTTATTTGCGAAAAATCAATTATTAAGAAGCGGCGTCCGATTTCGTCCGCTGACCGAGCTACATCCTCCGTCGCCAAAGGGATGCGGGCTATTTTACACGGCCGTTCTATTTGGACCACCAAGATGGCCTCCACTGTCGCTTTGGTAGTTACCAGCGGTTGCATAAAATCCTGGCCCGGAACTTCAGAAATCCAGCTGCAACCTATGACCTTGAATCCCAATATTGATTACACAATGGTTCCATCACTACAAGACACCACAATCGCGACAAACAGCATTTTGTTAATTTCAACCAAGCCTAGTGACATGGCGCACAGCAATTCATCCACGGCCGAAGATGACCACACACCTCTAAGTGAAACATCATGGTCTGAAGGCGTGGCAGACAGCAAGGAAGAAGACATCTACACACAAAGGCATGCTCTTCACAAAGTTCTCTCGGAGCTTTTCGAAGAGAATATATTTGCCAAGCCCTACCGTTCTGCGAGTAGACTCTTGCAAGGCTTTGACCCGTCGCCCAACGGCTTTCCCGAAATTGTGCCCCAGCAAGGCCCAATGCAAGGACACTGGGTTATTCGCGAACCTGAGTTCTGGACATGCGGCTTCTTCCCGGGAACTCTGTACGCGTTACTCGAGCGGTCCATCAGATACCCAGGATCGATGAGAGACAGTAGCCCGGGGCTTAGATCATCCACTATTACTAGGAGCCATTTACTCCCGTTATGCAAGTCATGGTCTGAGCCACTTCATGGCATGGCTAGCAGAACAGACACCCACGACATTGGCTTTATCATCATGCCGGCCCTCCGGAGAGACTGGGAACTTTTCGGATGTGAACGAAGCTTGGGCTCTATTAGACAAGCAGCTCACAGTTTGGCCACCCGCCATGTGCTGGCTGCTGATGTCATTCGCAGCTGGGATTGCATTGTGCAAAAGGACATGACCGTCACTGACATGGAGAACAATCTACTCATCATTATTGATAGCATGTGTAATCTTGAGCTGCTCTTCTATGCTGCTGCACATACTGGTGAGCAGAGACTCGCCGACGTGGCTGCGTCTCATGCAACAACACTATTGAAGACGCATCTTCGACCAGAGAATGTGAGGTCTACTGCCAAGCACGGATATCACGGTCAGCTCTACTCGACTTGCCATGTTGCCAACATTGACCCCAAAACGGGAGATCTGAAATGGAGAAGAACACACCAGGGCTATGCCCACGATTCGACATGGTCGAGGGGTCAAGCCTGGGCTATCCTTGGTTATGCACAGACTTACAACTGGACTAAGGAGGAAAATTTCCTCGACGCTGCTTGCGGATGCGCCGAATACTTCCTCCATAGACTAGAAACATCCCCTTCTTGTGTCGAGCTTCCGGTCCAGTCTGGTTCAGGAAATAAAGGTACCCGCCGAGGGCGATATGTACCGCTCTGGGACTTTGATGCGCCCATTGAGAATCCTCAAGAGCCTCTTCGCGATTCATCAGCTGGCGTCATTGCTGCCAACGGTATGCTATTGCTATCTCAAGCCCTTGCTGGGTTAGGAAGACACACGTTGTCACGCCACTTCTTGGATGCATCTATCGAAATCGTCAAGGACACATTAGATGTTTGTCTCGCGACCGAGAAGGTCAAGGTGACTACCTCCGAAGACGGTGGAAAGTCCATCAAAGCGGAAAACGCTGTTCTGGGGGCCACCTTCGATGCTATTTTGAAGCATGGGACAGTCAATAATTATGGAAAAGCGATCAGACGATATGCAAACCACGGATTGGTATATGGCGATTACTACCTTGTTGAGTTTGGAAACCTTCTTCTAAGTATGGGGCTTGTCTAGATAGTCACAGGTTTTGATAACTATAACAATAGAGATCTTTACCATATTCTCTTCTCTTCTCATCACATTAGTTAATTACCTTATTAGAGTTGCGAAATTTGATAAGAATTGAGAGGTTATTCGGAGGAGTGGTAGTTGAGACATGAGTTGACAATCTAAGGCAAGGAGCCCAGGAATGGATTTGCAGATATGCACAGGCTCTCTGGATACATGAAGATTTTATCTTAATCTATCCTTTTCAACTGTATGAAACTCTACATAGGCCTTCTTTCACAAGGACCCAGGAGGTGTTACCTGTTGAATGCTGAAATGTGTTTCACCAGTTCCTGTCATATCAATCTCTATCATATTCATAGAGCTCCAATCATCCTGAAGATATAACCAGTCGTTCGGCACATACTCCATTCTCTGATTCACACTGCTCACGCCAAACACTGCAGTTGCAACAAAGGCTGATAGTCGGGCGTCTGACGCCACGTTCGACTGGTCACCGATGGCACCTGCACCGGAATACCGAATGGACGGAATTAACGTCTTCTGTGCGACTAAATTTGTGTTAGGATCTGCTTGAATCAGATATCCTCTGCATCCTAGCTTCACTTCATCACGGCGAAGCCCTCCTTTGAGGCGGATGCTTGGTGTCAGATCAACAACGCCACTAACTCCACCTCGAGATTTGACGAGAACGCTAGATTGCTCGGTAACATACCCTTCGGCAAACTGCCCGTCATGCTTAATTTTTGTCGTGTCAATCGCCGAAATATGATATCCTGTGTCGGTGAGCCCGTCTACTGCGAAGGAACTATCCACCATTTCGAAGTTGTTGAACCAAGGGATGCCATTGACTGCTCCAAGGCCTTTTATATGATGGATACGAAGATGCCATCCCGAGTAATGGTAAGTCAAGGGAACCAAAGTCGTTTGGATTGTTAGGTCGAGGCTTTTGACTGGCCTCCACGTGCCGGTGATGGAAGGAAGATGGCCGCGCCCTTTTGCAGAGTGTATGGGTATAGTATCGAAGCGAACATCGACCGGTTGCGACCTGACCCTCCACGGTCCATCGTCATCCAACCTTACAGTCAGAGTGCTGTCTGGGGCAATCTGATGGATTTCCAAGCCAGTTGGTATGCTGTATCCAAACGCAGAAGAGTATGCAAATTTTCCATACTTTGCTTCTCTGGCTTTGAACATTTGTGTAGTCATCTGTCCAGCTGATAGAAGATAATGGTGCTCTTCAGAGTGACACACTATCTGGCGAGGTGCTGGAAAGACCCTTGCAGTGTCAGGGTGTCTGGCGTTTGGAATCAAGGCGTAGATCGGATGGGATTCTTCTTGGACGGTCCAGAATGGATGGTCTGATGGTAGCCCAAGCACGACGAAAGACTTCAAGCACCAGTACACAGACTGTCTGGAATTATAATTCTCCGACATGTACATGTTGGGGTAGGCATAGCCGATATTCATGGTACCGTCTGAATTGAAGATCTCCGGTTGTGTCGCCCACCATCGCAGGTGGCGGAGGAGAAGTCCCTTGATTGTCCCCAGGCTAAGTCGAGACTCGGGTGATTGGATATCTGAGAGGGCAAGGGCAGACCAGAAAGCTCCGCAAGCGAAACGGTAAGTCATGCTTCGACCAAAAGGAATAGCAGCTCCGTTTGTGTCAAAGTATCTCCAGTACTCAGACGCGAACTCCGTCGCTTGCTGTCGATATTTGGCAACTCTATCCTCGTCATCTACTGCGCAGCGGATATATAGTAGCTGTGCGAATTGGATGGCGAAACTTCCAGAGTAATAATCCGCCTGCTTCCTATCGTCCCCCCAAACACCATCCGACGACCATCCCTCTCCGAGATAGAACTGATCGAGCAATTCAAAGTCGGCATCCATGGCATGTCTCGCTTTCTCTTTGTCGGATCCCAGCACCTTGATCAGTGCCAGGTTTACCAGAACTCGGAACCACCGCCAATTATTTCGCGGCATATCGAAGTTGTTAATTTGTTGCAGCCATTTTTCCAGGTTTTTGATAGACTCTGGATTTAGGAATGACAGCATCACCTGAGGTTCCGTCAGTAAGGCGAAAGCTATTGATTCCATCTCCACCATGCGCTGATCGAAGGATCCGAGATGACCCCAGTATTCGACATTCTTTGGATCGACTCCAGCTTCAATACCGCGAATCCAGGAACGCATCGTATTGTCTATGGACTTATCCACAAGGCCTGATATTGCCCATAATGGGCGAGCGAAACCCTCAAGCTGGGCGGCAACATCGTCAAAGCCCGCAGCAGTTGATGGATATAGCTTGACGCGAGCTCTGGACTTGGACCGGTATTGCTCCAACGGTTTGACAATGGCAGTGGCCGCACGTAGCAGATCGTGACGATCCCGGAAAGGATTATCTGAAAACCCGGGTAATCCAGGCATAGCAGCTTGATGAGCGAGGCACGAAGGGTGATATTAAAGACAAAAGGGCGGCCCAGTTCAATAATTTTGAACTGAAATAATGTCAAGTTTGAAAAAGCTATATTATTTCAATGAGCTCAGTGAATCTGGTCTGATTATTGATTATGCGTCAGCCATGAGAAGCTAGGTTCGGACAAGCAAGCCAATGATCCTCCGCGTGCGGGGTCCTTCGGCACCTCGGGGTATCGTGAGCGGGCCCCGGGCTAAATAACTCGGGACACTTGAACTCCCGTCTTCTCGTCTTTTACACTCACAGGCATTTTTACGGCCTGTCTTTACTTTGTCCGAGCGGATAGGATGGATAACGACAACCCCACTCAGCCGGAGCAGACTGCTCAAGCCTCCGAGGCAGGTCTTGCTTGCAACTGCTGTCGGAAACGTAAGCTTAGATGCTCACGAGAGACGCCAGTCTGCGAACACTGCCGTAAGACAGGTACAGTGACATGAAGCTCCTCTTCATGATGAAACATATAACGAGCCCTGTTAGGACAGGATTGTGTCTACGAGACAAAGCGCGGCAGACCTGGCATGAAAGCCGGCGCCATCGAAAACGTGCACAAACGGCTTGGTACGGTCAATGCTTCTATGCCACGACATTATGACTAATTATACATAAGATACATTGGAACGGACCATCGCAAAACAACAGAAAGAATTAGAAAGCCTCCGTGCCAAGGAGGCATCAGCTAGCCAGACGAGCTCCCAACAAGTTGTTGACGGACAGACTCTGCTCTTCTCTCTTGCACGCGAGATAAGCAAACTCGGCAATCCTGCTCTTAGCGCTTCCCCAGATGCTTCTATTGATTCGATTCATAAGCGTCGTCGAACGGAAGCACAAGTCGAGTATCGAGAAAGATCTCAGTATGCGGTCAACCAGCCAACTCTACCCGATGATGTGATCCTATATCAAGTCATAGATGCGTACTTCCGGCAAATACACCCATGGATTCCAATGATACACGAGGCTCGATTTCGCAAAAGACTTCAAGGTCATGGCGACGATCGATCTCTACTTCCGGTTCTCCACGCCATGACGTTGAGTGCCTCGCATCGTGTTTCCAGGAGGGACATCGCCGAAATAGCACATAGTCTTATTGGCAACCGAGAGGATGTGAGAGATTGGGTGGTTTCCAAAGCTACCAGGAGTTTGACAGTGGAGAGCCTGCAGGCCCTGATAATTATCTGTTTTCGTGATGTAAGCTTGCGTTAGATCCCCACTTGGCTCTCATGACTGATTCGCCTTCAAGATTGGTGACGGAGAGGAGTGTCGAGCATGGTCACTCATCGGTGCTTTGACCCGCATGGTCGAATATCTCCAACTCACGATAGAGAGCGAGGAAGCAAACCTCTCTTCGTTTTCTCGGTCATACATCTCTTTGCATCCTCCGCAAGGATGGACAGAAGCTGAAGAGAGAAGAAGAGTCTTTTGGTGTGTCTTCAACCTAGACCGCTTCTGCTCCTTCACCACGGCTTGGAATACTAGCCTAACCTCCGATGACGTCAACCGCCGATTGCCCTGTGATGGAATATCATGGAGAAAGGAGGAGACTGTATTTACCCCATACTTTGGGATATGGGATAAATCAGCCGCACGTATTGGAAACCCCATTGCATTTCTCCCTTTACATTCTACCACTGCACCAGCCACTGTCGATGAAGGCGGTTTTACACCATCAGAGGCAACGACATCACCGGGAGCAGCAGCTTCTTCTGTTGATATGTCGACAGTCGGGGCTTTTGCATATTGTATCGAGGCAACCGAGTCACTGAGTCGCGTCACGAGTTACTTTCTTCAACAGAAGGTCAACATCAAGGACCATAATGATCTCGGTAGTTGGCTCACGCGCTTCAAAGAGCTTGACGTACGACTAGTGCACTGGAAAATGCTCCTCCCCAAGAAATGGAAAGTAAATATTGCTCAGCAGTCGTCAAGGATGGATCCAAACCTGACCTTAGCTCATGTCACACACAATGCATCTATGATACTACTTCATCAGCCCATCGCCTTTCCTCCTCTGGACTGGACTTTCCGAACGAGGCTACCGAGCATCTGTAGCCTCGATACTTGCCAAGCGGCTGCCATCGAGATTGCCACGATAACGAATCACTACCTGCAGATTGCTGAGCATACAGGGCCTCTGAGTAATCAATATTCTTTCTGTGTATATCTTGCCGCCAGAGTTCTGCTTTTGCTTTGGCGGTGTCATGCAACTGATGCTTTGTCCTCCGAGTTCTGGGTTTTGATACAAAGCCTAGAGACCATGGCTGAACGATGGGCGGGGCCCCATCAGCTCGAGTCTAAGGAGAATCTAGCATCCAAGTATCAGGCTGTTCTTGTTGACTTGCACACTCGATGCGTTCAAGACGTATCCTTCAACATCAACCCTTCGGCTTACACAACAGAGGTTAAGCACTATCGATCACTGCCGGAACACTTAGATGCGGCTCCGAGATTGCAAGGTTATCAATCTGTTAGACACCCAGCCCGAGAGAATGGAGACCCTTCATTCACAGGCAATGTGTCAGGGAACACGTGCTACCCTGATGCGACGCCTAGCTTTGTCAATGCTCAAGCAGGACAAAGAAGCGGCAGTGTAGGGAGTGGGGACTTGGGTGTGATCTCTCAGATGCTCCTTGATGCCGAGTTTATTGATATGGATCGCGTTATTAGCTTTGATGATGGTATATTTGGAACTGAACACGAGAGTGGGTGCTTCTGAGGGTGTGTGGTGTAGTATTATCGATGTAATTCTTAACATTCTTTCTACCACAATTCAACAACTAAAAGTCGTCAGTTATTCACGATGATATGAGGACTCGGTGTCTTGACAGTTTCGCGAATGGCAGCGGTCGGCCTTCGGGGTAGCATCTCCCGACGTCAGTAAAGAAACAACATTTTCGTATAGAAGGTCTGTTCACAAATCGGCTCACTGTAAAGTACCCCAGGTTTCTTACAGACTTGGCAATAGATAAATCCCAGAGATCCCCCGTTGCCCGGGAAAACTGCCCCGACAGATTTGCCCCGACCATTTTTGGTGACAGACCAGCCTTAAACTGGGGTGACCCCACGGGGACGGGCATGCGGGGTAATGCGACCCCGGATTCAGAACAAGCACACGATCGACAGATACAAGAAGACAGTCAAGACGATCATTATAGTCGAATTCCATCAGCTCATGTCTCAATTTGAGGGCACGACCAAAACTGGACCCATTCTAGCAGTGTCACCTTTCAATATATCGCAATGACTTCTCAACTGAGGACCAACAATGGCCTCGAGATCCAGTCTATGAATGAGCAACCACAGACTCACCGGGACGTCGCTGGCAACCCCGAAGAGATCCCCGAGCCAGTAGTCAAGAACGGAGTTGTCGTTAGTTCGGCGACTAAACCCGAGGCCAAGAGTGTCTGGCTCGCCTGGCTCTACATCTTCAATTGGTACCCTGGTCATTACAGCAAAGAGGAGAAGCGACTTCTCAGAAAGCTGGATCGCACCATTCTGCCCCTTATGTAAGCTCCAGGATTCTTCAATTAACCTGATTGACTAATGACGTTGATTTCAGTTGTTCTATGTGTAGGTCCCGATCTGAAATCGACAATCCCGCGTAATAGTAGCGCTAACAGTTGACAGACTTTATCAAGTGGCTTGACCAGTCCAATATCAACAATGCCTACAATTCGGGCATGAAAGAAGAGCTTAATCTTAAAGGCATCGAGTAAGTTAGCTGCATCTCTACAGTTTGCACATCTGACGATCCAGATACAACTTATTCTCTACCTTCTACAACATTGGCTATTTGGTAATGGAAATCCCCTGCATGCTGCTCATTTCTCGTCCCAAATATGCTCGTTGGGTTCTGCCCATCTGCGAAACTCTCTGGTCTATCATCACCTTTGTTCAATGCCGTAACAACAGCGCACCGATGATCTATGGCATGCGATTCCTCATGGGGCTGTTTGAAACCCCAGCCGCTACTGGCTCCCTATACGTTCTGTCCTCTTGGTATCGTTCTGATGAAGTGTTCAAGCGTGCTGGGGTCTGGTATGTTTCGAGCAATATCGGTGCCATGTTTGGTGGGTACATGCAAGCTGCCGCTCACGCTGGTCTCGACGGAAAGGGAGGCATGGCTGGCTGGTAAGTTGACGGAATCTGTTCCCTCGTTCTCGTAGCCTTCTGACAGTCTGACTCTTCTATTTAGGCGATGGGTCTTTATTATTGATGGCATCATTTCCCTGCCAATTGCCATTGCTGGTTTTTTTCTCTATCCAGGTGTGCCCACTAGCCCTCGTGTCTGGTGGCTCAGTGAAGACGACCAAAAGCTTGCTCAGGCACGTATGCAAGACGATGGGATGAGGAAGAGCAAGAAGATTGGCAAGGCGATGCTGAAGCGTGTCTTCCGGAAGTGGCACTTTTACATCGCTGTCTGCACCTATGTCTGGTGAGTCTTGTGCCTTGTTGAGCTGCAGCTCCTCATTGCTGGCCGGGTCTAACAATGCTAGCTTTCAACTAACTACCTGGGTTGCTGGCCAGATGATTGTCTGGGTAAAGTCAACGGGTCAATACTCTGTTGAGATGATCAACATCCTGCCAACAGGAGTCCAAGCACTAGCCATTGTTGTGGGCATTACTGTGCCTTCGTTTGTCATGTCAGTTCTAGGGCCTCGCATATCTCTTTACAGTTGAAACTCATACTTCCCACAGGGTTTATCCAATCTGGGTACCTTTCTGCTTTGCAGGAACTGTCCTCCTATTCTGTCACTCGACTCTTTTAGTCTGGAACATTCCTCTCGGGTTGCATTTCGCTGCATACTTCCTCCTTGGTATGAGTTCTTGTATCACCCCCATGCTTTTCCCATGGGTGCACCTGATCATGAAAGACGACAATGAAGCAAGAAGCTTTACTACAGGCGCCATGGTGAGTTAGTTAAAACTATAACCGACCTTGTTTCGAAAATAATGAGAATTTGTAGATGACTGTTGGCTGGGCCTTCTTTACCTGGTACAATGTTGTCGCGTTCCCCATCACTCAAGGTCCTCGTTGGACCAAGGGCTTCTCAGCAAATGTCGCTCTCACCTGCTGTTATCTGACTCTATTCATGATCGGCCAAGTCCTCTGGAGACGGGACATCAAAGCTGGTCTGTACAAGAGAGCTATTGAAGAAGAGGAGAATGAAGAGGCAGTGAATGAGAAGCTTGGCCCAGACACTTTGGACGACAAGGTTACTGATCCTCAAGTCGGGCAGACTCAAATTGAGGACAAGAACGCCGAGGACGAGAGGATCAAGGAGATCAAGTAAGACTCGTAGAGCATTCAGCAACACAAGTCAATGTGTACAAGTCGGTCTCGCACGATACGTCACGGGTGAACAATTTCCACAAGGGTATATAAAATAGGAGTATATAGGTAAAGCTATAAGTCCAGAAGATATCCCTTCCATCACATGGCTGAATGGTGTAGGATCGCTCATGTTTGCTCTCTTTTACAACTTTCTATCATAAAGTGGCTTGTGTTCTTCATGGATGCTGTGCTCACACTCATAATCGACGTGAACGAATGCTCGCTCAACATCACCAAGTCCTGCAAGAGTTCAGCGCAGGTCGACAAGATGCGATTATGTAGAATGTACCTTTAATTTTTCGCTGCAGTGACTGAGCAACATCATGGCTGATCTTGAGAGATGTTTGCTCATCCATGACGATATCTACCTCAACATAATACTTTTGCCCAGCATGATACGCGCGGCACTTCTCTTTGTTAGTTGACTGTCGATAGATATGGTGTGGTACTCACTGTCTCGACCATAGAGATTTGGTCATCATGCGTTATGCTCATGTAGATCAACTTTGCAATGAACTCTTGAGGCGCTGCCTTGCCGACCAGCAGCCATATTTGCTCAAAAGCATTAGAGATCCACGAGAAAAGGATCAGAAGTGCAATGCAGATAGCACCGATAGGGTCCAGATACCAGATAAATTTGTCACCTACGACCGACATGATGAGGCCAAAGCTGTTGACAGCAATGTCGTTACGGTGGTCAATCTACCAGGTGATCAGAGAGGTGATGCCAAGATGGTCTCCGTAAGACTTACGAAGAACACATGAACCGATGGATACTTTCGGTAAGTCATGCAGTACAGCATGAGAGATGCCTTGCTCAAAACTAGCACACCATCAGCGATTGCAAATTGCTACGTGGATAGTTCACTCACTAGCAACACAAACAAAGATAATTGGTATCAGGTGAAGCTCCTCAGATTCGGTTTTGCCGGTGCCCAATGTTCTGGCCGATTCGATCAGAAGTTGGACCGCGACCGTTGTCATGAGGGCGCAGAATAGGATGACTCCAATGGTTTCGATCCGCGTTCGACCCTAGAACACAATGAGTTGCTGCATCAAGGACTCTGGGATAACATGACATACAACAGGATATTTGTAGATACTCGGTCGAGCCGCCAGCCAAGAGGTGATGAGCATCACAAAAGAAGAAACAAGGTCCATCTGCGTCAACGTTAGGACACATCGCCTGACAGGAAACTTTACCTACAAACGCATCTGCGGCTGTGGCAAAGAGCTGTGATCCAAGTTAGCTACATGCCAGTACTTATCAGATGTGCACCCATACCGCTAATGACCCCGTCGAGATAGCTGCATATAACTGAATGACAAAAAGGCAAAAGTTGACCACAAAGGACGCGTTAACCGCGAACTTGATCTTTCCTGTTACTCGAGCCTCTTCCTCGGCCTGCGCCCTCTCTTCATCATCGACGCCGAGAAACTGGTCTATAAGCTTATTTTGTCGAGTATAGAACTTCCGAAGCAAGCGTGCATCGCCTTGTGGGTACTCGTTCTTGATTTGTTCTTTTGTTACGTCTTGGCGTCGTCGGGATGTGAGGTTGAAAGGGTCGTTGACTTCCTCCATGATAGAGTGTCGCAGTGAGAGTTGCGTGGGGGATCGTACGCTAATGATTGGATGATTAGAGGCAGTGTTCGGTGGGGGTATTCTTTTGACTTTCTGGAAACTTTCGGGAAGGTAGCGCAAGTTTTTGATGGGATAGTGATACCTTTGCAATTCCAGGAGAGAGCCACCTAGATATACATATGGCTGTATGGACAAAAGCCAAAACAGGCTTTTTCGGCCGTGTGGCTTTTATTACACCGAAGGGATGGTGCTCAATGATTTCGCTAGCTACGTGTAATAATGATCTGGAACCGTTACACAGCAAGTAGATCTCGGCTAACCGGCACCGTAACGCGGGGGCAGATCCTAGCGAGCTGGAACCAGGCCCAACAACGTAAGCCAATAACGCAGCTTGAAAAGAAATATTACCCGAAGAAAATACACCTGAGTTGTCCTTGGTTGGGATGACACTGTGGATTCAGATTATGCACAGCCTGGATGGCAGAGATCCAACGTGGTACTGAGGCCGTCATTTGTCAAGGCGGGATAGTTTGTTTCAATGGCTAGTTATTATTTGTGTTTGGAACAGTTCTCTCATCGCCGCGTCACATGTGACACCTGGCGACATATCTGGCATATTACACTACTGGATTATTGTGTTTCTGTATTATGAGAGAAGAGAAAAGGATTAGGAGAAAGATAAAACTCAACTTTAACTCAAACACTTCCTATCGCCAATAAAAAGATACGGCACAGTCGCGATAGGGTAGCTGGCATAAAAAGCGGTCTATATAAAAGGACAGAACTTTGGCCACACCGCTTGCTGGATGCACAGTGTCAAGCGGCCTGTTTAAGATTTAAGAGTCTCTAAAAGAAAAAACTGGAAGGGCGCAAGACTCGGGAATTTGAGATTGTCGTCATCTCAAAAGCTTGGATGCATCACACCCTTTTTTTTAAGAGGCCAAGAAGAAGCTTAACTGGCAGCGCACTGTTCCTAATCTGGCCTAGACTCGACGGGATAGTGGATCCGGAAACATAGATATCCTATTACTAAGCGGTTTGGCTGGTTTCCGTGAGATCTAAATCTCATCGGTGAAATTATTGCCTAAAGACCGAGCCCACCACCTGTAGATCACTCTTTTCTCATCTCTGACCCCTCCTCTCAGTCTAACCATTGTGTTGAAGTGAATATATCTGACGACGTATGGCAAGATGACAGAAGATAATCGCAGGTAATAATTATCTCTATTCTCAAACTATTTATAGCCAGATGCATCTTTAATTGAGATAGACTTTATCTGGAATCTTGGTAATGCCGGCTAATTGTGGAGCAGACATGTTTCCGCGCCGGTCAGCCAAGTCGCCCTAAGGTGATTAGCGTTCTGGTGCATGCCAACGTCGGTGTTGTCACTGTTCCCAGACGCCACTATTTTGTGGGAAGCACTGACAGAATAATCTCCGGCAATATGGCTCCCTTTGTTGGGGAGAAAGAAACTTGCAATTGCCTGCCATATGATTCGTTCTTTTTGCCATCTGCTATATCCTTGTTTCGTCTGGTTTTTTGTTTCTTGCTTCTTATTATTCCTTCTGAAACTTAATACACAAGATGGCCAACCAGACAGAGAAGATTGCTATGACCTGCTTACATGCCCGCGCTCATGTCCGAGGAAAAGATGTCGAGATCCAACATGATATCGATGATCCTTTGGGCCTGTCCGCGCACATCAAGCACGAATCCGACATGCCGGGAGCCAATACCTCACGCAAGCGTCATCTGGGTCTCAAGAAGAATCACCCGCTACAGGAATTTTACGAAACACAGAACCAGAGCATCCGGGCCATGCTCAAGTCGGTAGATGAGCACGAGCAGGAGGTGACAGACGCCCACGGTGCCAATACGCTCATGTACAACATCTGCGTCAAAGGTTCTTTGGTCGCCAACATCATCCTCTCCGGCCTCCAGCTGTATGGCGCTATCTCATCCAGCTCCCTCTCGCTCTTCACCACTATGGCGGACTCCGTCTTCGATCCGATGTCTGGTATGATGCTGTACATGGCCCACCGAGCCGTCAACAAAGTCGACTCGAATAAATACCCTTCAGGCAGAGCCCGTGTCTCAACTGCTGGCAACATCGTCTTCTCCTTCATCATGTTTTCAGTCTCACTGGTCCTTATAGTCATGTCTGCCCGTGACCTGGCTGCAGGGTCTGAGGAGGAGACCAACAAGTTTCATTTGCCGTCGGTCATTGCCGTGACTGTTGCCTTTGCTACCAAGCTGGGACTTTTCTTCTTGTGCTGGACTGTGAAGGATATTTACAGCCAGGTTGACATCCTTTGGCGTGACCACCGAAATGATCTCTTTATCAACGGCTTCGGTATCCTCACATCTGTCGGTGGCTCCAAATTGAAGTGGTGGATTGACCCGATGGGTGCCATCATTTTGTCCGTTCTCATCGCTGGCCTCTGGCTCCATACCGCGTACGACGAGTTTCAACTGATGATCGGTGTAACCGTGGACAAAGACATTCTACAGCTCATTACATATATCTGTGAGTATACTACCCCAATGGCTGATTGGGTAAGCCCTGACCTTTTAGCGATGACACACTCGCCTCTGATCGAAAAGGTCGATACAGTGAGGGCCTACTACTCAGGCCCCCGGCTTATTGCAGAGGTAGACATAGTGATTGATCGCGACGAGCGAGTTGAAGTAGCGCATGAAGTTGCGGAAGACCTTCAGATCAAGCTAGAGAAGCTGCCTGTCATTGAGCGTGCCTTTGTGCACATTGACTATGAAACTAGTCACAAGCCAGTAAGCTCATCACTTCATGCTTATCCAAGTCTCATTTTGCTAACGAGTATAATTAGGAACATGATCTGAAGAAGCTGATATAACTGGAACTACACTAATCTATGAGAGTGTCAATATGGAGATGCGTAAGATATAAATTTGGTCTCGTGGTGCCATTAATAATCGTGTTATCTAAGAACTTCATACGTAGATTATATAAAGCCAGCTGCTGGCAAACACTGTGATTTTGCTTCCTATATTAATCGTTCGGTAGCGCTCGCTTCTGAGATTTGGAATAGTGATGAAAACAAGAGATTGAACCTCTGACTCTAGCCTCCCCCGGTCATTGTTTGCAAGGGGCTTGGTGACACCCAGGAAGGACTAGATAAGTTGAGAGCTGTAGTTCTTCGTCAAAGGTTTATCGTGCACATCTGGCGGGCGTCTGTTCTGCGCTTGCACCCACGCCATAGATTCTCGTGGAAGGGCAGAGGAGCATAGACGCTGAATGCCGCTTTTCTTAGACAATCTTCGTTTTTCAGCCGCATTTCCTCCACTTCTTTGTTGTTCTGTACTAGAATCCAATTCTGGAAATGAGACATAGTGAGAGAACAAGGTAACAGATTCTGGGTAAAGACTGGGTAGTTTAATAACTTTAACCTGTGTAACTGAATCCTAGCCATATATTTTCAACCAAGGGCAGACACGACAAGCTTATGACCACCATTAGCACTTACAGCAGCACCATTGACCCAACGACCCTCTTCACTTGTGAGGAAGCCCACGACGTAAGCGATATCGTCAGGAACACCAATTCTTTCTCCCGTGGTTGTGTCTCGGATCTGCCCATCGAGAAAGCCTGGTGGCATCATTTGTTGGCTGGCTTTGATCGAGTCTGTGGCTGTTAGGCCCACAATGACACTGTTGAACGTTGCTTTCTTCAACTTGGAGAAGTTTTCGGCAAAGGCTCGGGTGTAGCTCTGAAGAGCGGTTTGCTAGCTCCATATGCGACAGTCGGATCGCTATTGGCTTGGTAGGCTAGAACGCTGGAGATGTTTATCACTCGGCCTCCGTAGTCGGGAAGATGAGGGAACAGGGCCGTTGTGATCGAAACTGGAGCGTAAACGTTTGCCTGCATTATTTCGGGAAACACGGTCAAGGTTGGGTCTTTAATCGGTAATGCCTTGGCAGGGTCAGTCAAGACGGCATTGTTAACGAGGATATCGACAACTTTAGTGTCTGGTCTTTTGACGACCTCGGCAATGGTTTTCGGTCCAGACTGAGGATCAAGCGCGTCTGCTTTGATGGCGATTGCTTGCTCCACGCCGAGTTCCTGGCATCTCTTCAGAGCTTCCTCTGCGGCCTCGATGTTACTTGCATATGTGATCGCCAGTTTGGTAAGGCCCTTGCGTGCCAAATGAATGGAAATAGCTTGCCCGATACCGCGAGAACCTCCTGTCACAATGGCAGTCTTGCCATTCAATGACCACGGTGCATCAATAGAAGGGGGCGCGGACATTTTGTTGTTTGGGTTTTTGGTGAGGTGGTTTCGGTTTAGAAAGAAAACGATAATTTTGTGCTTAATCATCACTGAGCTTCACAGGCATACTTACTACTTGTACTCATACTGAATGAATATCTACTGACATGATGTGATCGGACTTAATGCAAGTTGGATGCCGAAAGCTTGGACGCAACAAGTTCGCTCACGAAAGGCAAGGATGAGCTTTGAGTAAAGTAGATAAGTGGCGGAGTTGTAACTAGTGCTAGGAAAGGGCAACAAGCTAATTGTGGAGAGTGGAGAGAATAGAAAACTTATTTAGGACACATTGCTGTATCGTATGGAATACGAGCGGAAACTGAAGCAATGCTATAAGCGGAGTTCGAATTAAGACCCTTGACTCCGTAATTTCCTTCCAGATCTGAAGAAATAACTGTTCACTCCTAGCAGTGAATCTGCGGTATGGCGACTAAACTCCGTTCTTCTGTTCCTGATGTTGCCTCAAAAGTTGCTTCCCATAATCGTTGCCATTTGGGGTTCTGACTAGAGTGTGAATATGAAAGGGAAGAGGCTCCTTGTTATTGAGAAAGACGCCCGAATGATGATCAAACTCAACCATGATGACCGGAGAATGCACTTTGTAGTAAAAAGCATCTCTGTCCCCAAATCCGCCAATCCAGCAGAACCATGTGTCATTCCAGTGGCTAGCAATTTGTTCAAGGTGGGAGGCTAGCGCTTTCTCCGGTAGGTAGTTCAGACTTAGTTTGACCAATTTGCGGACCGCGTCTTGTTGAGGCTCGGAGAATGTTGTTACCCTGACACCCTCGTATGGGACAATGCGGTTGTCCTGAAAAGCCCCTCCGAGATGTCGCTGATCTGCGCGATGCCATCGACCTGGAGGGTATTCATCACCACTCAGCTTCTTGTAGATCTGAACGTCTTTCTGAACCTCGGGATCAAACGACTGCATGAGGTTCAGGGCAGTCTGTTCTTGATCAACGAAAAGCTCAAGACCCTCATGAGGACCTTCATCAATGATGTTCGGCTCGGCACCCATAAAGACAGGTGACACCACCATCTGCGTTCCAACCATGAAGCAATTCATGCAGAGGTGGTGTCCGAAAATCTGCCAGCCCCATGGTTCATCCGGAGATGGCGTGCCGAAGACGACAAAGTTGTACGAGTTCTCGTTTAGAACTTTAGTACCGTTGACTACCTCGCCGAGGAATTGGTTGACTTTCATACACCCATGAGCCTTTTTATATCCTTCGGCTGACAGACTCGCTTGCATGAGCGCATGTAAAGCTGCGACAAGATCTTTGGAGGCTTCTTCCAGTCGCACACCATGCTTGAATACATAAATCTCAGGGTTCATCCAAAAGCGCCATTCAGGCGCATCAACCGGTCTGACAAGCTTCTCTCTCTCCTCTTCTGATGCAACATTGATCGCGTTCTGGGCAGCCTTGACAGCATGTAATGGAGCTCCGAAATTCTCACTTTTGTCTGCTAGACGGAACAGGTTGGGGATTACCTTTCCATCTATTGTGATTCCCTTATAAGGCTGGTCATAGCGTTCTTTCCAAGCCTTCATCCAACCGATCATGAATGGCTCAGAGCATCGATGGTCAGCCCACTGGTAAGTGTCAGACTCTGCCAATTGTATGCTTCTTGGGGCATCCACAGGCGGGATGTAATCACGAAACCCCGCAGGAGAGCGAGTTTGTGTCATGGTTAAGCGCCGACACAGCAGTCGATAGGACGGAAGTCTGTGGCGATGATGACAACGAGTAGACTAGGTCTCAGTGATGTATGTGCACGCCTGTAACCAAGATAGGTACCAAAGGGATAAGTAACATGAACTAGTTGTGGCTCTTATCATGATCTTCGTATGTCAGAACAAGCTCATTATGAGCTCGTCAGAAGCTCTCATTCACTACAAGACCAGCGTCTGCCGATTTCTGATCAGCTCATATTGCTTAGCCCTCGGCAGCGGCCGGAAGACATCTGGAATAGGCGCTGCTGTCCAGAATTGAGAAGTAGAGAAACTCTTACAGACATGTCGCTTTCTTTTCCGTTCCGAGGTCATCACTACCATCCTGTTCCATCTTAGGTGATGAGCGAATAGTTGAAGGTCCCCACGCACCATCTGAGACGCGCTATCGGTAGCGCGTTGTGGCTGGAGCGTGTCAACAACGCGTTGTTCCGAAATCCCGCCAATGCCCCCCACAGCCACGGAAACGAAGCGGGACGGCTCAACATATTGCCTGGCTCAGTCCAGACTCCACAGCCGTGCCAGCTCAGCAATGATGTGAATTAAATCCTTGGGAATCTTTTATATAGAGCTTAGGTTAAAAAGAATTTATACTAGAGGAAATACCTTCCTCTAAATATAACTATAGAAAATATATAATAGAAATAAAATACATAGCGTAGTTAGTAAGTTACTAAGGTCTGTCTGCTGATTTAAGCTCTCACTCACAAGTCCTTACTGCAAATAACACATCTAGCTCACAACTTAAACTAAGATAATCATCTTACAATGAGTTCCAAACACCAACATAATCCACTTCCATGTTGACCGAGGGCCCATCAATTGTAGCATTGTTTGGTGCACCAGGCCAGTTTCCACCAACAGCCACGTTAAGCAGCAGGAAATGCTCTTTATGCGCCAGCTGCACCCAGCTTGGCTCATCCCCAACAGTCGCACCTGTGACATTGAAGATCTTCTTTCCATCCAGGAACCAGTTCAGCGACTCGTCTCGCCAAGTAGCATTCTTTCCTTTGCCGCACATGCTCCTGTCAACCATGAACCCTAGTGTATGGAACTCGCCCCTGGAAAAGTCCCTGCCCCCACTTCCAATGCCGCTATACTCGTTGCATGGCCCTCCAGGAGCAAACCCGCAGTGGATTGTGGAATACACCGTTGGTTTACCATTGATCGCCTCGAGAATATCCCACTCTGAAGCCATCGGCCAGTTTGTGTAGTTGCCTCTGAACTCGCTGCCCAAAGCCCAAAAGGCGGGCCAGATGCCTTGCATCTTTGAGGCCGGCGCATCACCGAGCTTGAGGCGCGCTTCAACAAGCAATTGCCCTCCTTCTTCAGCAACGAAATCGCTTCGTTGAGTCTCAATCCTTGCCGATGTCCAATTGCCCTTATTGAATCGTGGCGTAATAGCCAAATTTTGGTCTTTTGTTATATATACGTTGGAAGGATCATTGGTGTAGGTTTCGAACTCGTTGTTTCCCCATCGTTCTGCTCCGCCCGGGTACGAAGTTCCAAGGTCGAAGATCCAGTTCTTGGATGAGGGCAGTGATCCTGGATAGCCGGCGAATGTTTCAATGAATGTTGGAGCAAAGCCTGGTTTAATGAGTGGAGTGATTTGGGAAACGGGGCTCGCTACCGTGGTAGTCAATACCATGAGGGATAAAAAGAGTGACTTCATGGTGAAGACCTTTAAAAGAGTGACTGGAATGGAAAACAAGAATGTATGTAGTAGAGAATAGTGAAAAGAAGAGGACTTGCCAGAGAGAGGCCGGATCTCAGTATATAAGATATATCTATTGCATTTTGAGTTATTTATCAATAAGGTTCCAATTACATAGAGTTTGATTAAAGTGAATTATTAATCCAGATAAACTGAGTATTAAACCCCTATTCTTTCATTAATAGAAAAGGCTAATTAAGGTTTACAGGGTTAATCCCTACTTATAGAAGAGAGTACCGTGCATCCTTTCCTATAGTGTAGGGATCGTCCTTCGGCAGATAAATCTTGCTCGGATAACTCGGAGTATAATAAACCTTGATCTCAGCGAGCTTCTCCAGTGGGACACGAAAGCAGTACAGAAACCGAACCCCAAGGCTATTGTAACTTGTCTTCCCCTCTTCACCTGACCTGGCCAAACTTTAAACGAAGCCGATGGCCAAAGCAATGAACAATGGCGATCAGAATCATACTTGCCGCTACAATGCATGCTTGAGTCCCAAAGCTTACATCGTAACCAACCTTGGCTCCCCACGGCTGCTGGTAGTACCCGACACTAAAGCCACTCAAAGCTCGGAACACATTGGTTAAACCACAGACTTCTGCAGGGGCAGAAGGATACGCATCCAAGAGGTACGAAGCCACTGCGACAGACGCGAGCATGATTCCAAAAGCATGCATGCCCCATCCTACGACAATTGCTGCAACTGAAAGATGCTTATGCAGGGCTTGTCCCATCAAGACGAGGCCGGCTATCATGGGGACAGCCGAGATGTAGATAGTCGTAAGGCGAGCCTCCGGCTCAAAGACACCGTTGTGCTTTCGGACGTAGCGTCGAGTAAGGTGATCGTTGAAGAAATGACCGAAGATCTCGCCTAGGAAAACGCCAACGATTGGTGCGAAGTGAAGGTATCCCAGCTGAGTGAAGCTGTAACCATAGCCTCCCATCGCCTGCGGAAGACCAAAAAGAATAGCGGTCGAAATATTGACACCAATTGCCCATGCGAAACACATGAAGCTGGCGAGATTTTGTCAGCTCTTTGACTATCACGAGAAGGACAGAAGGTACAGAGCAAACTTACTAAGCAAAGAGAACCAAAAGAATAACTGGCTTGGACAAGATGAGGAGGACTCTCTTGTAGGCATCAAAAATGGACTCAAAGTACTCAGAATGATGCTTCATCTGCCATAGGCCAGTGAGCCGAATAAGCCGAGAGAAAAAGCCTTGACCACGAGCCGGCTGAGCGGACGAAGGCAAATCACGATTGTACCAGGTCTCATCTAGAAACGCCAATATGAGAAGCAAGCTGATGCCATTAACCCCAACTCCGAGCCAAAAAGCATCCTGCCATTGATGGGTCTCTCCGATGACAAAATTGGCGAGCAATGGGCCCCAATACGGGGATGTGATATACATGAGAGCCCAGAGGCCGATCTTTCGCGCTCTTTCGTGGAAGAAGAAGATATCTTTGATGAAAGCGATCGCGATCGTCTGACCAGATGTAAGGAAGAGTCCCTGAATGGCTCGGACGCCCATGAACATCTCGAAGTTGGTGGAAACGGATGAAAGGATCGAGAAGATAAGACCGAGGAAGGTGGACCAAAACAAGGTCGGTGCTCGCCCGATGACAGAGGTCATGGGAACCCAGATCAAACCACCGATGGCCCTGAGGACAAGTTAGGAAAAGCCATGGCAATAAGCAAGGTAAAGACTGCTTACATCATGAGGACGTTGATGCTGTTATTATGATTGACCGAGTTTGGAGATTTGTGCCATTCGGCGGCCTGAAGAATGACTGGGGCGCTACCAGCTGCAGATGTAAAGTCTGATGTAAGAGCAGCCCAGGCAACAACCAGGAGGATGAGGTGCTTCTTCCGTGATGACCAGTTCAAGGGGTCATTAGGATCGTCTGTGGGCTGGGGCAAAAGCACGGTCTAGAGTGAATGCAACTGTCAGTAGTCATGGTAATCTGTGATGTACAAGACTTACATGTCCATCGTTGGCAAGACGAAGAGAGGTCCCTTCGGCACGTTCAACCTGGAGAAGAACTCCAGCTTCAGCTCTAGCCTCTGGCGGGAACTTGTCCACCACGCGAGAACCGTCCGACTTCTCGTCATTGGAAAGGTGCTCAACCTCTGGTTTCTCCATGATGGGTTTAAAGTCAAGGCGTGCGTGGTTGGTGATGTTAGACCTCGAGCTTTGCTAGTCGAGTGCTGCAGATCTGACATTGAGGCCGTCAATTGTCTGTACAAATACGATTTGCGCTGCTAGAACTATGGTAGTCGAGAACAGACACAGGCTGGAAGTTCCGAAATTGCGAAATCCGGGGCCCCGTGGGGTAGAGTGGCTTCCCGTCGTGTGATGGGGTAGCTAAACGCCAGCTTCACTAGGCTGTCTTAGGGTGCCCTTTGATTTCCGGCGACCCGGTCAGTCCAGAACGCCAAGCTCAAATCTTATCTGCAGTGTGCACCATCGTATCGGTAGTACTCGGCGAAGTCTCTGAATCGATGGAACACCCATGGATGTCGTTCCTTCTGTTTGCACTCGATATGCAGCACGCAATTGACATGTGATTTGTAAACATGTCATCAAGCCGCTTATATAAGACAGATTCTTCACCAAAATGGTGATCAAAGGTCAGTTGAAAAGGGAACCAGGACGCGGGGATTGCTTGTCTTGCTTAAGGCGAAGCGGCTACAAGGCCAGGTCATTGTGGACTGGCGCACCAACGTCGCAGGTGAGCCAAGAGTACATGGAATCTGTTCGGTACCACTGTACACCAATGTCTATACGGAATTGCTATTCCGGCTTGCGAATGGGTACGCGATGGAAAGCCCGTTGCCATGTAGAGTGCTTACGCGTGCATCGTAAGGAGCTCTATCAATTGTCAGAAATACTACCTGGCGAACGAGTCAAGAATTTCACTGGTGGAAGTTGGCCAAGGATAGCGAAGGAGAAGCATGAGTGTAATGAAGGCGGTGAAGTTGAAGTCCACAGGTTATTTGCATTGAGATGAAGGGAACAGTAGCTTGCTGATAAATCGTAGTTTATCGAGAAATCTTGATGTTTGATACCTAATCCAAGAACGAAATAATTAACGCGATTTAAGCACTTCTCACCGCACACTACGGAGTAAAACACGACTAATCAGAGTTGCATGTAGAACCAAGTCTCCCCCATCGCTACCTCAGACCTTCACAGCCAGATCCCCGTTGTCAACATGCCCGTTATGGAGGCCATTCTTCAGCCCCTCGTGGTTAACACCATTAGTAGCCACACCATTCTGCTCCTTCTGAACCTTTGCCTTCAGCAGAGTAACAGCATCATAAGGATGAGGAGCAAGACTGGCCTGCGTAGACTGACTCTTGTTCTCAGCTCGCAGGACATCGGCATACGGCAAAACACCTGCGTTCTCAAAGGCGCGGAACGTCTCGACATACGTGTCGTATGTATCGTCATAGCGCTTCCAGCCAAATTTGCGCGCTTTGCCTACGCTGCCGATGGTCAACCAGGCCTTTCCAACGGCCCAGTCGAAGAAGTCCCAAGTACCCCACTCAAAAGCTTCGAGTTGACCGCCGTACTTGGCTACTACTCTCTCCCATACTTGCTTCTTGTCCTTGTGCCACTCAGTCATGAGGAAATTGTTCGCCATGCGCTGTTGGTCTCCTTCGGCTGCCCACTCGGTGAACTCAGGGACCTGAAGATAGTTAGTAACAAGAAACTGAATATACGCGTAGATTGGCTTACTTCAATGCCAAAATATTGTCCAAGCTTGCCCCAGAGCTGTTTCCAGACAAAGACATCGCCGTTCTGGTGGTTGAATGCCTCGTTCTCAGTTTGCTCGTCGGTGACAGCCCAGACGCTCAGATCAGCGATGCTGGGGGCGTATGAGGAATCATCGACGCATTGGTTGAAGAAGAACTTGTTACCCGGGAACATGGGAGGTACTCCCATCTCGCGGCAGACCAACATGTAGATCGCCAGTGTGAGCGCCATGGACATGCCATTTCCTGCAATCTGGGTTATTTCGGTACTTTGATGTCGCTGACATTACAATCATACCTGCAGGTGTGTAGCCGATGATGGCATTCGGGCGGATAACATTCCAGTTCCAAGAGCGCTTAGCTGCCAGAGTGGAGAGAAAATCTTCCTGCGGGTAGTAGAAGTTCTCGCCTTTGTCCTCGTAACGGCCCATTTCTTCGTGAAGAGGGACTTCGGTAGGTCCAAGGTGTGGACCATAATACTAGACACTATCATCAGCATGTGATGAGAGATAGTTGAGTGAACTTTGCTGACCTTTCCGCCGGTTTGGAGACAGACCCGCTGCAGTGTGCTTGCTGCAACAATATCTATGGCGACAAGAAAGTTGTGGAACAAAGGAATGTTGCTATCGCGCAGCTTGGCAAAGTCTGCCGTGTGAACGTAGGATGTGAAAAATGCGTGAGTGACGTCGTGGCATAGAGGTGCCATGCGCTGGATCAATTCCTCCACAGGGTTCAAAAAGTCGAGGGCAATGAACCTGACGCGGTGGTCTTGCCATAAGTTTTGCTTGGGAACTCGTCGTGAAGTGATGATGATCTTGGACCTGTGCATCCGAGTCAGCTATAACCATTTAAGACACTACATAATTAACTGACTCACCATTCAGACTCTGGTTTGCGGATGAGGTGCTCGATAATTGCATTGCCAGTAATACCGTTGGCACCAGTAACGAAAGCAACCTTTCCTTTAGCAGGAGCCATTATTGTGTATGTGTATGAGTCTGTGAATGCGAAAGCGTACGGGAGTTGAGATGCTGTAAAGTTGAGGTTGGTGATCAAGATGTTTGTTGGTACCTTTCAGTCAACCTTTTATTCGTGGGCAGCTGATTGAACAAAGCGTGAGCTGTACGGAAGTAAAGGAATCATCGCCCGGGCTTGGTGCTCAACTTGGCTGGTACAGGCCGGAATTATCGCTTAGCCCGAACTCCTGCAGTCGCTAACAAGCGGCTCACGACGTACGGACGGAATACTACGCGGAAGCTTGGCACAATGCAGCCTAGGACAACGGACACACCAGACTGAGCTACGCAGGACGGATCTCACCCACGCTTGCCAACTGCTTCATTCACATCAATTATTCACCCTTCGAATCATGACCGCGAACATCAAGGTTCACGCAAAGCGAAGCGGAGCTTTTGACATGATGTTCTACACAAGTATCGATATTGCAAGAAGAATAATAAGTATATAGGATAACGCAAGTTTAACTTTGAGCCATACACCAACGATTGACAAACCATGACACCGGCCATTCACATTGTCATCTTGGCATAAAGTTTCTTATGTTGCTCGAGAATCAGCAGAGTGAGGACAGTCTGAGGTCCAAGACGCAGAAAGCTGGGGTTCCATCCTTTCAAGACCCATAATAGTCCTTCAGACTTGGTTGAATGTTTCAAGATCTGCCATACACTCTCCCCGTTTGTTGAGCCCATAATGCGAGTCTTGACCACGTCCACCGGTGAACAAACAGTTGTGGCTACAATACCCGCCAGGAAGGAAGCTACCAGATGGGTTGTAGTATCGTCATTCAGCCCGAGTGTCTTTATGCATGATACCTTGGCCATATCGTAGGAAGCCAGCTGCGAGGAGTTCATGAGAGATGCGCGAACGGCATTGGCACCTACTCCACGGTACAGAGACCTTAAGCCCTCGGTCTTAAGGATGCGGAATATGCCGTCAACAGCATGTTTGTAGTTTCTTCGCTCTGTTACTGGTCTCGACATATCAGACTGCATCCTCACATTGACAATGTCGGCTGGGTTCCCAGCCACACCTCCCATGAATCCCGACAGAGCCGATAGAGAGATTAGCATCGCGGTAGAATGAGGTGAGTTCCCAGTATCACGACTGAAGCGCGATTTAAGATCTTCATAGACTCCGAAGCGGATGGTTGAATAGGTGAATTGCCTGAGAAGGGCTGCACTCAAACCCGCATAGAGCCCAGCACATCCCTCAGCAATGATGACTTGAGAGGTCATTCCTGCCAGGGAAAGCCGAGTTGGCGCGAGTGTTGACTGTAGACGGACTTTGACTGCTTCTTTGTGAGTAGCGTGAGCTTGAGTGAATGCAAAATCTAACCTAAGTCAAGTGGATGAGTGAGCAATGTAGCCATTGCACTGGCGCTGCCTCCAAACCAGAACGGATACTTTTTGGACGGAGGCAACAATACGTCCGCTGAAGAAAGTTTCATTGTCCTCCCGATCCCATTGTACTTGGGTAGAACGCCACCCTCCTCTTGAGCAGAGAGTTTCGACATGTTGTGTGGTGATAATGTACGGACGAATGAGAAGGGCAACACCGCTCCAAGTGAGAAATGCACACCGTCGAATGATTATACAACTGAATAGGTGGTACAAGTTGCTCTGCACATGGGTAAAACTTGTTCATTTTGCTTTCCTGCCAACAATGTATCCTGATCTGAGATGAACTGGTCTACCGAGCCTGTGAACGGCATTGTACAGCATACTGCCGAAAGAATCTGTCCACGTCAATGAATGACGCTCTACTGATGGGCAACTTGGCTGGAGCGCGGCGCGGCACATGGAGCCGCATAGAGCGAAGACCTCAAGCCTGTACACTGGTGGCCGACGGGGTCCATTGGGTGTGGCTGGCACAAATTCCGAAAACCCGAAAACCCGTGGTCACGCGCTGAAACACGCACCAAGTCATGGTTGCTTCGCCGCCTTCTTTTAGATGAGCACAGGTTTCGAACTATTCAGAAATAGTAACCCGAGGGTTAATGGATGATTGAATGTGACAGGCCACGTGCCAAATTTTAGCAAGGACAGACTCTAATCACATATGGAGTAGACACCGTGATATCTAAGCGTACCCGAAAATGGCGAACCAAGGTGCAGACTTGGCCATTTACGATTCCCGATAGACAATATGCTTTCGATTTTAATGACAGATTGAAATATAATAAGCATTGTGAATGCACTGCGCTGTATTGGTGTGGACAGAAACTACTTGCTGTCCCCTAACATGGTTACAACTGTAGTGACGGTCCGTCCGGCAAACCTCAGACCGAGGCGCCAATGGTAACTACCCCGCTAAGCTACGGCACAAGTAAAGTGCCTGAGTGACAGACGCACAGGATCCCATCCGGGCCTAAAGGCGGAAATTGAGGGCCCTTGTTCCGGCCGACCATCAGCAAAGGTGAACTTTTAATGGCTTGAATTAGCAGTTAGTTATCATCGTTTTCAACATAAGACACCCGTCCAAGGATTGTATCAGGACCTACCCTAATTCAGCCAATACGAAGCTTTAGTTTGCATCCTTCCCAAGGCTTGGCTCAAGCTGCATCACCATCATCTAATTCCAGCGCCACTCTTCAACAAGTAGACCCTAGCAAACGCCAACATGGTGACAACTACGAACTCTCAGTCAACGTAAGTTCTGAAAGACATATTAGCACCTCAAAGACTAAAGAATTATCAGTCGTTTTGACTCTCAGTCATCACAATTGCCCGAGGTTGAAACTGAGGTCCTCATTGTGGGTGCTGGTGTATCGGGGCTGTCATTTGCAGCCATGTTGGCAGCCCTCGGCATCAAAGTGTTCGCTATCGCAAAGCACAGCGGCACTGCACCAGCTCCACGTGCCCACGTCACCAATCAGCGTACCATGGAGATTTTCCGCGACATGGGCATTGAAGAGCTCATCCAAGCGGCAGGAACCTGTATGCCTGACATCGGCAATATGGTTATGGCTACCAGTCTCACAGGCATGGAGATTGGGCGCTATAGCTGCTACGGCGGAGGCGACCACCAGCTGACTGACTTCGCAAAGGCCAGCCCTAGCAAGATGTGGAATACGCCCCAGAACAACATGGAGCCTATCTTGTTGCACAGGGCACGAGAGAAGGGGGCTGACATACGCTTCTACCACGAGCTGATAGAAATTCAGCAGTCTGAAGAGGGTGTTGTCGCTAGAGTGCGTGAAAGAACTAGTCAAGGAGAGTATATCGTCCGCGCCCGTTACGCTGTCGGGGCAGATGGAGCAAGGTCGATAGTGGCCCAGAAGACTGGATTCGGATTCATCGGTGAGCCAGGACTTATGCATATGATAAGCTCTTGGGTTGAGATGGACTTGGCTCAGTATGTCGCCCATCGCCCAGCTTGTATCTACTTGATGCTACAGCCCGGTGATGCGTACTGGGTTGGTTCGGGAACCTGTATCCTCAAGAAGCCCTGGGACGAGTGGATTGTCAATCGGCAGTACAACGCCGCAGATGGGGAGCCCGACATGAGCGACGAAGCAATCATTGCCCATGCCCGTAGCGCGTTGGCCATTCCAGACTCTCTTCCGATCCGGGTGAAGCACAAGGGCAAGTGGCAAGTCAACCATGTTGTCGCGACTGAGTATCGTCACGGCCGGATTTTCCTTTCTGGAGATGCGGCTCACCGCCACCCTCCCGCCAGTGGACTCGGAAGCAACACCTGTGTACAAGACGCTTACAACCTCTCATGGAAGCTGGCGGCTGTCATCAAGGGACAGGCTGGTGAGGGTATTCTCGAGAGTTACAACCAGGAGAGACAGCCTATCGGCAAGCAGATTGTCGACCACGCAATCGAGACGCTCCACGACATGGCACTTCTTCCCGGCGCCCTTGGGTTTGAGCGAGGTCAGTCCCGAGACGATGGTTTTGCGAAACTCGAGGAGCTCTTCTCAGACGCTGATGGCGCATCTGAGCGCCGCGAATTTCTCAGGAAGACGATAGACCGTGGTAATCGTCGTTCCAACCCTCTGGGAGTACATCTGGGCCATCGTTATTCCAACTCCGTTGCTGTGGTTGACGACGGAACCCCATTCCCTGAATACGATCGAGATCCTGTTTTGTTCTACCATCCCACGACACACCCTGGTGCTTACATACCTCACGCTTGGATAGAGCTCAACCAAAAACGTATTTCGGTCTTGGATATCTTTGAACATGGTAGTTTTGGTCTTGTCGTTGGTATTGGTGGTAAGCCCTGGGAGGAGGCTGCTGCTGTTGTCAGCAAAGAGCTTGGTGTCAAGTTGCCTGTGTACTTTGTTGGCCAGGGTTGTACTTATGCCGATGTCCTGGCTGAATGGACGAATCGACGTGAGATTAGTGACCGTGGGGCTCTTTTGGTTCGACCCGATCGTCATATCGGCTGGAGATCTTTCGATCGGCCTCAAGACCCAACCGCGACTTTGCGAACAGCTCTGCAGAGTGTCCTTTCACGCCATTAGGTACTAGGTAGTCAGTTCGAAGTATCAAAATAGCATGAAGTGTGATTTATACTAATACTTTTCTCGAGATGTGATATTGGCGTTGCAATACAAAAATTCTATTGAACCTGAGATTTATTTAATACTTCATCTATTCATATGTCTCATACCCATAGTCTTCCTATCGTCGTTTTGGTGACACCTTCCTCTGACAAATAATACTTCATATTCGTTAATGTCGGGCCACGTCAAGGAATTGTTAGACTCATCAAGGATTACAAAGATACCTGAGTGAAACTCAACACAAACAGGATAAAGTAACCCAGATTGTTTACTCGTTATGACATTTCAACCTTGTCATTTATTTCCCAATGCCAGTACATTCCAAACCCTGGGTCCTTTCGCCGTCAGCCAATCCGAGTCATGTTAGGGCTCATGTATCCCAATTCCATCTTCTTCTCACCAGGGCTGAACATACGAGAAACCCCAATAAACGTAGAATGGCTGATCAAAATGAAATATCACGGCACCGTTCGTTGAGCTATTTCCACCTCTCATTGCAAGCCACGGATATTCCGTCCGAAATACCGAGTTTGTGCGACAAAGCCAACATGGCTAATAACCTATCGAGCTAGTGCGGTGCCCAATCCGGAGATCGTGGAACCGTGATCCCACCGAATGATCTAGCCAGCACCTGGATTTCCCCTCAATATGTTGTGAAACGCGGGGCCCCAAGCTTTCACCCGTCAAGTACAGTAAAAGATAGCTCGGCATAATCGGCGTAATGGGAATTTTGCCGGCAAAAGCAACCATGCAGATCGGAATTGCATTCGAACCCGGCTGCGTAAACAGCAGTTAGAGAACGGGAGACTAGCCTATATCCTGCTCAACCCATGTCATGTACGAATCAAAGTTATTTTACATGGTCACTGTAAGAACAGAGTAGACCTTGCTTCACACTTTTACTGAACTTCTAGTCTAAGTTGACATTACCTCAACCTTCAAATTTGACCCGGCTGCAATCATGTCCTTCCTTCTGCGCCGCCGTGTTCAGCCTCGCAGCATTACTAGGCTGATGACAGCAGGACACAGAAATCTTTCGCTGGCTCGCTTCGACTGGGAAGATCCTATCTCGACGCAGAGTTTGCTCACCTCAGAAGAACTTGACATTCAAGAGACTGCTCGAGCATACTGCCAAGAGCGCCTACTACCTCGAGTACTCGGCAAGTAGTTCGCCCCGTAGTTTTGAGCTCTGCACTGACCTGCAATGAAAGAGGCTTACCGAAGTGAGCACTATGACCGGAACATTCTCCGGGAAATGGGGGAGCTGGGCCTTCTTGGAGCCACAATATCGACACATGGATGCGCCGGTGTCAGCAGTGTGGCCTCAGGTCTAATCACAAAGGAAGTGGAACGTGTCGATTCAGGCTATAGGTCCGGAATGTCTGTCCAGAGCTCTCTCGTCATGGGTCCCATTGCCGAACACGGCACAGAGGAGCAAAAGGACCGCTTTCTCCCTCTATTAGGTCAAGGGACCATGATTGGATGCTTTGGTTTGACAGAGCCAAATCACGGCTCTGATCCTGGGTCAATGGAGACTATCGCACGTCCACATCCAACGAAGAAAGGATACTATTCCATTTCTGGGGCAAAGACTTGGATCACCAACTCTCCCATAGCTGATCTGCTTCTGGTATGGGCCAAACTAGAGACCACGGGCAAGATTCGTGGGTTCCTCATAGAACGAGACCAGTGCCCTCCTGGAACTCTTGAAACGCCCGCTATCAAAGAGAAGAACGGCCTGAGAGCATCCATTACCGGCATGATCCAGCTCGATTCCTGCCCAGTACCCGAAGAAAACATGCTCCAGGTGGAGGGCCTCAAGGGACCTTTCAGCTGCCTCAACTCAGCCCGATATGGTATCGCCTTTGGTACGATGGGAGCTCTGGAGGACTGCATTTACCGTGCAAGGACATATTCACTGGACAGAAAGCAATTTGGTAACCCACTTGCAAAGTATCAGCTTGTGCAGAAGAAGCTCAGTGACGCACTCACTGATGCGGCTTACGGTACTCTGGCAGCCATTCAAGTGGGAAGACTAAAGGATGAGGGCACGTTAGCACCTGAGATGATATCCATCATCAAGAGACAGAATTGCGATCGGGCGTTAGCTGGTGCCCGCATGTAAGTCAAGCTTCATCACTCCTACGATAATGTACTGACCATTACTAGTCTGCAAGAGATTTTCGGAGGGTGAGGCACTTGTCCCTTTTCAACTTGGCTGACACTGACAAAAATATCTAGAAATGCTGCCTCAGACGAATATCATATAGGTCAGTCATTTATGAAGCCCCTTCTCCCTAATTGCTGGTGTTGACTCTAAAAGGACGTCATGTCGCAAATCTCTTCGTGGTGCAAACATACGAAGGACAGTCCGATATCCACTGTAAGATTCATTCCCGAGATCGGGTCACGGTTCTAACATGAAAGCAGCGATGATTGTTGGAAAGGGTATCACAGGGTTGCAAGCCTTCTATTAGAGTGCCTAAGTGATGGCTTAAAACGCGGATATTGGACTGGGTGCCTTTCCGTAATTAGGCATATCGGTATGGCTTTGTGAAAGTCAGAGTAGGTAGACTCAACCAATAAAGAGAAAAAAATGCAGATTTTGCGGTATTTACGTAAGTCATTACCTGATATTGGTTAGTAAAAGTAATCTAAGATTGCTATTATCGCGGTTTCATCGTTTACCTAGAACCCAAGACCTACAAGCCCAAGCGCCAAACGGAACTGTAAAAGTGGTAAACTTAACAGAGGTTTAAATCACAAATGCTTCTTGGTAGTGAACACCGCAGATCAAGACCCCAGACATGACCTATGTATTTCTGTTCTCTTCTACCTCACTGAAAGACCATTTGGTTACATATAGTTCCAATCCCGCTGATATAAACTTGTACAACATCTCCATCCTTCAACCATTTGGGCGGTTTCATTCCCAAGGCCACTCCACCGGGTGTGCCAGTCAGGATCACCGAGCCCTTTTCTAGTGTTGTCCCCTGGCTGACAAACGCAATGATCTTCTTCACGTCGAACACTAGATCACTGGTGTTCGCCTCCTGGCGAATCTCCCCATTTACCTTGGTCTGTAGGGTAAGATCCCCAGCTGCGCCAAGTACCTATGTTCCGGTTAACTCAGCTCTAAAACTTCGCCGTTGATATAACTCACACTCGGGGATACAAGCACCGGACCCATAGGAGCAAAGGAATCAAAACCCTTCGAGAAACACCACTGTGGGACCTCCCCAGCGAACTTGGGGTCCCTTTGCCATGTACGGGCTGAAACATCATTTGCAACAGCATAACCTGCCACATAGCTCAATGCATCTTCGGCCGGGATATCTTTTCCCTCCCTACCTATCACGATAGCCTGATGCAGGTTAGTCACTAATGGCATTGGATGAGGGGCGTTTAACCTACCAACTCACCCTCATAGTCAAGCTGATCTTGCTGTACAATCGTAGGTATAGGGATATCATTATTCCAACCTGTGATTGACCGGGATGGCTTGATGAAGATTGAAGGATGCGGAGGTGGAGTCCTCCCTGTTTCCTTGACTACTATTATCAGTACAGAGTGCGAATAACCCGGGATTCAATTGCAGTAATATCATACTATGCTTCGCGTAATTCAGCCCAACACAACGTATGATGGGGACGTCTCCGGGCGTCAGAGGTCCCAAGAGCGATTTGACCTGAACTATCTTGCCCGTTGGCTTTGCGTCAAATATGTTGGCACCAACTAGTTGGTTAGCGGTGAGAGTACCAGCTTCCAACAGACTCGCAAGGTCTTGAGCGGAGTCTGCAGCTGCGTCACCAATGCAGACCTCCTCTTGGTCATCGAGGAATCTGATCAAGCGTTTCCAGTTCATGTCGGGCAAGGAGAAGGTGAAGGTTGTGAGACAAGGATTAAATGGTGATAGGATACTGGTCCTGTAAGTCAGGAAAAAAGTCACAGAACTGGGATACTGGAGCAAGGCGCACTTAAATGTATTCAAGGTGGGGCTTCCAATCTGCTTTACCAGTCACACCATATGGGCCAGATCTGTTCTACATGTTTGCCTCGGGTGATGTGACCGAGCCGGAATTTGAGCCGATCACACTATTCACATACCGAAATACCGTTTGTCCATACTCAGGAACCGATCTTAGCTGCTAGTGACACCAAACAGTCGAAGCTGCCAAGCCTATCGAACATCTTACTAGTACGACTATGTAGTGCCTAGGTACAATACGAAAGTTTTCCATGGCTTCTGAATACACCTAGGGCAGCACAGTCGTCGGTTTAATCAGTTTGCTAGCTCCTCAGAGCGCTCTGAATCTCCAGAGAAAGTGCGTCTACGTCAAAATCTCCAATAGGCCGATCAGCCCACTCCGCAATCTTCTTCACCACATCTAGCACCGTCTTTACACATGCCACTGAGTTTCCTATCCCCAGAGTAGCTTTGATATGGCTCTTTGTCTGTCTGGTCGCCCCCAGCGCGGCAATGGAGGCTGCAATAATCAGATGAGATTCATTGGGCTGAAATACCTCTTCATTCGCCTTTGAGATGAGATAGCCCCATGTAACAACGGTTGAGCAGGTAACTAAAGACAGAGAGTGAGCAAGACGAAGGAAAAGGAATAGACAAAGAGGATGGCTTACATAGATCAGTAAAGTACTTGTCCATCAAGCTAAAAATGCCTGAATTTCCCACGCCACTATAAATGCGAGATCTGAGCTCAGTGCCCTTCTTGACGTCTTCCTCATTGATTGTAGTCTTTCTGAGCACCTTGGTAGAGGCATAAGCTTGACCTTTCCGCTCAACAACGCCAATCATTCCATAGCATGCTGGAATGCAAGTTGGCATTCCGATGTATGGAAAAACAATGGTGATAGCCTCTCTGATGGAGAGAAATAGTCTCTCTGAGGCTTCGGGCGACGAATCAAATGTTATATCATCAAAGAAGCGTCCCACAATATCTGCACGACTGACAGCGCAACACGCGGCAGCCTGTCAAAGGTGTTAACGGCCTTGAGCAAAATGCTGACAGGGTTCGACTTTGCACATACAATGATTGCGTGGCTGAAAGATTTCAGCTCCGGATGAGAGGTTGCTAGTTTAGAATTCAATTCGAGGAACAAATCTCTGTCATATTTCCGTGCCTGGGGTTTGACGTTGGTGGAGACGTATTTTGCGTCCCATTCGGACATGAATAAGTCGTCGTTCCAGTTAAGCATGCTGGTTGTCTTCTGAAAGGGGGCTCTAAAACTGTGATGTTTCGACTTTCAATTGCTGCAAATGTTGAAGATCCAGATTGTGCTGTAGTATTCAGTGCTGGCATTTATATGATAACAATCAATTCTGTAGGGCTCGAGGGGCAGCCGCGAAACAAAGGCGAAGTGTCGCGTCCTTACTCAGCAGAGTGAATTCGATTCTTTCACTCCAAGGGCCTCTTGCAGCGATTGAGCATAGATCCACTTACACAGCCCCTCGCGTGTGTCGGCTTTCGGAAAGGCGACGGAAATTCCAGGCCATGGCACCATCAGCAAGATCATGAGTGAGGGGAAGCCAAATCCGGTTTAGCACGAGTCAGTCAAGTTAGCATGAGCTTCAGCGTCCAACGCCCGCTGGCTTCTGTAGCTATGTATGTATCTCAGTCAATGTAATTCACCATGATCATGTGAAAAGCTAGAATGCCTGAAAACGTCGTTTCGAACAGCTCCATGACGCGCCCCAGAGGTAGACTGAGGAAATGCACGTATTGTGAGCGTATGTTCACCAAGGAGGAACACTTGAAGCGGCATGAGAGAAGCCGTGAGTTACTCCACGGCATCATCAATTCATTACTAACATTTAAAGATACAGGTGAGAAGCCTTTCATGTGTCACAAATGCGGTAGAAGCTATGCCAGAAGGTCGGTCGTATACAACGACGTTTACAGATGTGCATGAATGGCTAATATCCAGGTGTAGCGATGTTCTTTATCGACATTCTCAAACGCATTCATCGACAAACATCAATGTTCAAGGCGAAAATCGACGAAGACGTCCATCCACAGATGCAGATGTTACCCTAATCAGTCATAATAACATACCATACCGCGATGGAGGATACGTTGCAGTTTCAATTTCAGAGCGACAAATGAATGCGGCTCTAGACTCAGCTGTCCACAGGGTCCGAGAGCGCTGCTCCACAGAATCGCCTCAGAATGCGTTGTTCGCTCCGAACTCCGTGGTACCATCACCACTTACCAAAAATCATGCAGAGGACGCGCCACCGCCACAGAAACGACAAAGACCTTCACCACAGCGTCGAGATATTGTCGACGATATTCAAGGAAACCCGATAGCTGCATCAACTTGTATAATTTCGGAAACTTTTCCATCGCAGCTCGATATAGACCTAGCCTCGACTTTCAATGGGACAGAACTTGACCAGCTAGGCTTCCTCGAGGGATTCGGAGACTTCGATATGCCGTCGCTCCAAATGGCACAGATACCAGCCTTTGGTGACCTGCAGTTCAATTTCGGCTGCATGGACAGCCCCAATCTCAGTAGTTTCAGCTCCCCATTCGCGATATCCACCAACGATACTACTCCATGTAGCGAGAAGCCACGAAGCGCCGGGCTTATGACCATATCAGATGGCCAGATGCAGAAACTACAGCGAATTTGGTCGAGGCAGCGACCCAAAATACTCAAACATGCCAACAACTGTCTTTGGATTGAGGTGATAAAACACGATGCGGATAACATCTTCACCACAACACAGCAAAGTGCTAGTTGCAGAGGCTATCAGTTGCCGGGATGTAATATCGACCAAACATGTAGAGGTCGTCTAATTCAGTACTGCAAGTATCTGGATGTTTCGTTCGGAACGCCAGCAACAGCCTTTGATGAGATCTCTGTGCCTTCTGTGGATGTACTCGACTCGAGTTTGGATTTTTACTTCCAGTTCTTCCACCCAGTTCTACCTTTCATACACAAGAGCACCTTGAGTGCTAGAGATGTACCGAGCCCACTGCTACTGGCAATGTGTTTAGTTGGCTTGTCTTACTTGGATCGAGCACAAACTAAGGCATTTCTGATCAAGTACCTAAAGGCATGTTGTCATTCAAGTCAACAAGGGGATTAAATGCTGATATTATTGCAGAAGTTGCTGCCAGCCTGCCTCCATGATTTGACATCTCAAACACTTCTTAAAAGTGCACCGCCCGGTATTCTCACTACTCTTGCCACTGCGCTCATCATAGCCTATCTAGCCTTAGGCTTCCGTGTACATGTCTAGCCTCGTCAAATCTCTAGAGCAGCAGCTGACAATTCGCAGGATGAGATTGACGTACACCAATCATCCACAATCTGTACCCAAATGCTTCGTGTAAGTCTTCCATGACCGAACCCGTTTTTACTGGAAGTGCCTAACTCATCGTTCTTTGTAGGCGGCTGATGGGCAAGGCCTCTTCATAAATGAGGGCGATGATGATCTAATTGTCAAAATTAGACAAGGAGCAAAAAGCACAGACGACCTCTGGAAGGCATGGGCACGAGTTGAATCTGTGAAACGGTAAGTCTGGTTGTCAGGTCATACCAACTTCTCTAACTACCTTGTGTACAGCCTTATATGCTGCCTTCTGTACTTGGACATGGCCTATGCCCGATTGACGAGCACGTCTGGAGTAATTGCGATAAACAAGGTCGAAATATACTTGCCCTGTGACGATGCTCTCTTTGAACATACAACGACAGGCACGGCGTTTTTGCGCTTAGTGCAGCAAGGGTCACGTATCGAAATGCCTCGAATGAATGCAAGGAGTCTTCATGTGTCGTCAACAGCCAAACTTAACCAGAATTCTACGCAGATCCTACTCCGATCTCTCTACCTGAGGCTGATAGCAGCTACAGCTAGGCTTCGAGACAAACGTGAGCGAAACCAAAGCTTTCAGTCTATCAGCTCTGCGGAGGGGTTTGCAATGAACGAAGATTTCAAGGCCATTATTTCTGACGTTGTGTTGCTGCCCCAGGCGCATGCCAGCTTCTTGGGCGAACGACATCAGAACAATGCATTAGGCTGGCATTATCTATGCATTCTATTGACAACTGACGTTGACCTTTTGGAAACAGCGTGTGGTCGTGATGGGTTAGAAGCTGCTGAGAAGTCCATTGTTCAGGTTTTCAAATGGTCGCAGTCAAGTCGTGCTCGCAGGGCGTTGCTACATGCGGCTCAGGTATTCAGCATCTTGAACTCGTGCCTCGTCCGCGAATCATATCTCACCCGACCGGATCTGGTATTATTTGTCTCAGCGCTTGTGATAAGTCAATACTTCCTCGTTACTAGCTGCACAGATCATGGCTCTGGCGGCCCTGTTTTTGAGCTGTTGCGTGACATAGATTGGACTACAGTCAAAGATGAAGGGTTTGGGCGAGTCACCAAGTATCTACCGTCGGCAACTGAACGTGACATAGTCAAGTCGAGCCCCGTCATTCAGTTCATAAACAAAGGTGGTTCTATTTCATTTGCTGGAGAATTGCAAGGGCTTGGCGGCGTAGCTGCCAAAAAGATCGCCAGGAAGTTTGCTCATCTTATGGATGGCTTTGGCAAATGGGATGGATGTAGCTATTCTCAACTCTTGAGGGTAATGTGTGGGTTCACGCATGAATCTAAGTGAGGCGGGAGAGTCAAACATGAACTTTGTAATTATTTTCGTCCCTGCTCATTGGCTATGCCACCATACCCAATAAGTTCCTGCATACATAACATCAGCACTTCTCCCGGCACCATGCCATAAAGGTCTTACATCAGCCAACAGTGTGTTTTCATTAAGTCCCATGAACAAATAACCGATCCTCTGTTGGGAGGAACGTTTTATCATGCAGAGTTTCACCGGTCGGTTTGCCAAAGACTAATTGTCCTTTCAGTGACCATTGGGGTGAGATATCCCATTCTCCGATGAGCCTTTGATCTATGATGGGATTGATGTGTTGCAGGTTGCACCCGAGCCCCTCGAGAGACAGAGCCGTCCACAAGTTAAAAGTCTGCATGGCATTGTTGTGCTCAGAGAATTGCAAAAGATGTGTCGCGAATCGAGGGAATTTGGCTTGGTATTGTCGAACAACCTCCAAGTCTTCAAATAGTAGTATCTGTCATACCTCACGTCAGACAAAAGTCGGAAAAATCACAATACGGGTAGATGGCTTACCGTTCCATAGCCCTCTTGGCGCTGTAGTAATTTCTTTTCATATTCTGCGTAGATCCCTGGTTTCATGGTGGCCCTGAAGCAGTCTTTCGCCATATTCCAGAACTTGACGTGCTCATCTTTGAGTAGAACTACAAGGCGAGTAGATTGGCAATTGAAGGAACTGGGCGTGTGCATGACCACTTCCTGGGCTATTTCGACGATACGAGTATCACTGATTGGGGACTTTGCCTCAATCGAGTAATGAGTTCGACGGCTTCTAATTGCAGCTAAGTATTTGTCGGCCATTTTGTAAAGTGGAAATATATGAGAGACTGTCGGTGGTATTTGCAAAGGCGAGTGAGACGGGAAGTAAGAGTAAGGATTATGGGGTTGTTACCTATTGTACCTTATACAAAAAAGTTGGAAAACTGCCCCGGAGATTCGGAGCCCCACAAGTGGGGAGGCCCCATGTCCCCCACGATACGAATTCGAGGGCCCAGTTGTACAGTCAAGTCGTATCTACTGGTCTTTCGTATTTATCTGCAGGCAGTCACTTGAATCAGCCACTTTCCCTCATCTGTCTGATCTTCATCTATCTTATCTAGGCATCGCGTTCTCTTCTTAAGTCTTCACAAATCTCAACTCTCTCATCATGACCAAGACCGTCCTAGTCCTTGGGGCCACTGGAACTCAGGGTGAGCATAAGCAACACCGCTGCGGATCAATATGAGCAGGGCTTACTGACTGACCGACTGTGAAGGTGGATCGATCGCCAACCTATTGGTTCAATATCCGGACCAATATCTGGTACGATGCCTTACTCGGAATCCGAGCTCGGACAAGGCCAAAGCCCTGGCTGCAAAGGGAGCGCAGCTAGTGAAGGCTGATTTGACTATTCCTTCAACCCTGCCAGAGGCGTTCAAGGGGGTCTGGGGTGTCTTTGCTGTCACTGATTTTTACGATACCGTTAGTCTCACCTAACCTCGCACCATGTTCTATACTTACTCCATAGGCTGTTCTTGATGATCCTATGAGCGAGGAGAAACAAGGTCAGCATATCGTCGAAGCATCAGTGGCAGCCGGTGTTGAATGTTTCCTTTGGAGCACCTTGCCAAGTTCTCGAGAGATATCCGGGGGCAAGTTTGTCACAAGGCTGTATGAAGGTATTTCACGTCGATACATTCTTGAAGGGCATTGGGCTAACCTGGCCGATGCAGGAAAACAGTCTGTTGATGCAGTCATTCGCGATGCAGGCCTCAAGGGTGCCTTCATTCGTACTGGTAACTTCTATGAGAACATGATATCGCGAAAGTATGCTGCGTATGACAAGGAGAATGATGTTATTACCATGACACGACCCATTATCGGACCCGATGCTGAGCGTGAGTTCCCTCTTATCATTTTTGCCAGATATCTATGTTAACCATCAGCAATTCAGTTACTTCACTTTACGTCGAGAAAGATCTTGGAGCAGTTGCGAAAGCCGTGTTCGATCAGTGGGATGAGAAGAAGGATACTCTTGATGGCAAATACTTTCTCGCAAGTGGAGCTCGGGAGACAATGGGTGATATCAACGCCATTCTTGAGAAAGGTGTGTCCCCAATCATTTGAGAGTCACCAATACGTGGCTAATCTGATTTATACAGTGTCTGGTAAAAAGGTGATTTACAAGGTCAAGCCAACCTGTGGTATTCCGGACCGCGATATCATGCTACAACTTTACAACAACGTGGGGATGTACCCTGGGGTTGACATTCCGACTCCAGAAGTGGCAATGCTGGGTGTGAAGCTTCACAGTGCTGAAGACTTTATCCGGGAGAGGCTGCTTCCGCACCTCAACCTTGATGCAGATCATTAGAATAGTATATGTTGGATGGTAGCCCTAGGATCAGTTATCTCATCACAACTCAAGTACACTCAATATCTCCTTTAAATCCAATTCGCTTGCCTGAGAAGACTATGCTTTCTGGGAAATTCTGAAGATGGATCGTGTACTTAGATTGTGAGAACCCATAATTAACAGTAGATCCTACCCTGGAGCGCTTCATGTCTCAAAGGGATCCACTTTGTTGTGCGCCCGTCCTCGAGTTGAACTGGTGCCCAATCAGAATAAGGAACGTGATCATCATGGGGCGACAAGGACGTCGCTGAGTCTAGACTTTCAAAGCTAACTTGAGTTAGCTGCTGACTGAAATCGCTAGCCGAACTCTATCCACTGTCCATGATCCGTCACGAACCAACCAGCTCGAGTCGCGGCCCCATTTCACGGAAATTCCAGTCAAATTCCGTCAAATGAGTGGCAAGCCATCCAATCCGAGAGCTCCGCATGATTAGCTAGCAGCAATGCTCCCCCAGACACTACCGTTAGCGACCAAGCCTCAGTTTCGCGGGGAACCCTGACAAGCATCTCGGCATCGGTGACTAGATCAGATCCGAACTGGGGGAGCGTCGAGCGTCTGGGGAAGGGGGGCAGTCCCCGCAGTAGCCCTGCCCAGCCCCGTGCTTCAACCTGCTGGTCTAGCACTTGCTTCCCCAAGCTTCGTACTACAGAGTCCCGAATTGACTGAGCTCATGGTATCTGGAAGACCTCATTCTATTCAGAGCTCAGTCAGCGTAATGTCTCCATCTGATATACAGGATTGGGATCCAGCTCCCGAGGCTGTAGATCAGACCGCCTCCGCAACTGACGATGCTCGTGAGGCCACGCCGACAGACGACCAAGATGGGACCACGAAAAGGAATGCCGCCAAAGACACGGCAGCGGCCAATGCTGAATCCACGGAACGGCCTGCAAAGAAGATGAAGAGAGGGAAATACATATCTAGAGCTTGGTAAGCAAGATCCACGACTTGCACAAATATTAAAACGGTGTGCCTGACCATTACAGTACTTCCTGCCAGCAGCGCAAAATCAAGGTTGGTGTTCATGTCCTGCCGTCCTCCTTCAATGTCGATATGGACGGCGATTCTGACGAGTCTTATCCTACCAGTGCGAAGGAGGAGATCCATGCCGACAATGCCTCGCGAAACAACTACCCTGTCAGCCCTCTGCTCCAAGAGGCGCACAGCACGCCCGTCAAGACTTGAGGTCAGGTCCCGCTGGAGGTCAAGACCAGGTCTATTACCCCTCAAACGATAGGTACATATATTTTGCGCTTGCCTTGACGACATGAGCTTATTAACTATGACAGTATCAACCGCGAAGTCTTGGTTCGCCTAGAAGCTGTAGAACGCCACCTCCGCCTCATGAGACCACCCACTCCCGATCTATCCAGACCAGCGCATGAATATGCATCAGTCGAAGACCAACTCAAGCCTTCGGCAGCCAAACTACAAAGCGCCTTAGAGACAGAGGGGCAAACGTTTGCAGGAGAGATGACTATGACTCCGACACTTGAAGAAGAGAACGACCCCATGGATTATCAAAGCTCCGCATCCTCGGCCATGCGAATAGACAACACTTCCCCGGCATCGTCTCTCCTTCCACCAGCAACATCAACGTCACCAAACGATACAACAGGCAGAAAAGGGGGATGGTTCGAGCGGATATTGTCACGGCATGGCGTCATGACCGACGAGAAGCAATGCAGGTATCACCTACAAGTCTTCATGGACGAGGTGCACCCAATGTATCCGGTCGTTCACCCGCCGGCAGTTTGGGACATCTTCAATGAAATGTGGCAGCACCCAGCGATCAGCTCCTCCGTCGAGTCAGCACAAAGTGAGCAACTCCGGGTTTCCGTTGCCTTGGTGTGCTTTTGCCTAGCTCTTGGGCGATGTAGCATGTCAGCGAGAATGAGCGACCGCAGTGGAGTTGAATCTTCTGGCTGGAGCTTGTATAGTGTGGGCATGAGTCTGCTTGGTGATCTGCTCGAGACCAGTAATACGGCCATTAAGTCACTGCTTATGTTGCAAGTGTTGACAGTGAGGGTGAGTCAAGACACCGGCCCTTCATTACGCCCTACATGATTCCTGACCCCGCAAAGATAATTTATATGTTTCGACTAGACGCGAATCAGAAAGCAGCCAGAGTACACGCCTTGACTGTGTCGGTTGCACAAACAATAGGCTTGCATCGCCAGAGCACTATCGAGGGCATGCCAGCTTATTACAACCAATTGTACTCACGTGCTTGGTGGTCCTTATATCTGCTGGATCGACGACTGGCTCTTGAGTCCGGGAAACCATATCTCATTCAAGACAGCAACGTTGATACGGCGTTACCATTGGATCTGAGCGATGAGTGGATGACACGATTTGCGTCCCGAAAAGAGAAGATAACAGATCTTCAGCACGAGGTAGTTGTTGAGACTGCGAGGGACTCGTCCCCTTCATGTATTCCTTATGTTATTGCCATGGTGCGTTATTGTCGTATAGCTGGCAAGACGTGGGAAGTTTTATACGGTGTCAAGTCATCTACTGCTTCCATGCCGGCCATGATCCAATATGTTGATACCGCTGTCGGGAAATTACTCAACACAATTCCGATGTGCTTGAAATATGACCTCGATGCTCCCTATGAGGCTCAGTTTAGCACGAGAACTCGGTGGCAAGTGAAGCAAACATTTCTCTTTAACAATGTAAGTCCAGATCAATAGTGAGCCTGTCGGTAGTTCTGGGGACTGACAACACCTAGTGCTGCACATATCTGCGTCTTTTAATAAGAAGACCACTATTACCGAGCTCTAGCACTATTTATCATACAGAAGAGGATGATCTTGAGTCTTCGATCGAGTGTGCCAGTCTCGCAGCCCGGATTCTTACCACTCATCAAAACATACAAGACGATGGACTCAAATATAGCTTCGCACTTAGTCACTACGTCACCAGCTGTGCACTTGTCATGGTCGGTTTGGTATCGAGGGAGCCAGGTTCCAAGAGAAGGTATGGGGCTCTGATACTTGCAGCCACTCAGTGTCTGAATGAGTACTGCCAGAGGATTTGGGTCTCTGGAAAAATGATGCGTTGCGTTTCTAGGCTTAGTCGGCTGGTCGGACGTGTTCTTGCCTCAGACTCACAAGGAGGGTTAGATCTCCAGAGCACATCGGGAATGAGGCGAAAGTCTATATCAGATCGCTTGACACAGCACCTGACGCCCCCTTCAACTGAAGATCAAGACCTTATACGATGCAGAACTGAGACGTCCAGCATGTACAGGAATCAGCTCAAAGACGTGAGAACCGACACTGATCAGAGAGTGCAAAGGGATCGAGAAGTAGACTGTTACTCATTCAATACCGACTCTCTGGGCACAATGCCTGAGAGCTCAACGGCAGGCTTCAATAAGCTGCCCACATCCTGGATGGCTGATTCTAGCCTTGATCGTCGAAATAGTTGGATCATGTCAGACTTCAATTTTGAGACTCTCGGGGAGCGCTTCGGTCCCAACGATGCCGAGCTGGCTACATTCGTGGAAAATGATAGCCTTGATTTTACCCGAGGTATGGGAATGCCTTTAACTACTGAGCGAGGGGGTACCGAGGCACGACTAGGCACTCTGGGTATCAATGGCGTGTTTGATCTTGATATGGATATGTTTCCTACTATGATGAACCTGTATGGAAGTTAGCGTGATTCTATGCACAGCTGTTGGTGACGCACTGCAAGCAAGGGCTGTACGGAATAACATCGTGGACAGTAATTCGGTTTTATTTGCTTTACAATGCTACCGTCAATGAATACAAATCCCATGTCCAGTATCTCTGGGTGATTGATAGGCTAAAGCAGTCACGACAGGCTTCACCAATCCAATAGGCATGCTTTTGATTTACCTAATTCTTAACACATATCTGGTATTATCAGACCTTTCCCATACTCCCTCTTCAATCACCCAGCGTATCTGGAGTTTTCAGGCCTTGCAATCAAAGATTTAAAGAATTGTCTTTCTTTCTTTCAGTCTTACGTTAAATCCCATTTGCCGTACAAACCACGCATTGTGTAGTTTCCACGGAGTGTCTGGATTAACCAGCTCAAGCTGAAAAAGAAAAGAAGATTAGCTTTGATTCTTAAATAACCACAGCAGACACTAGGAAATCTTACCTCAAAGATCCGTAAAATAGTTGGGACAAGTTTGTAGAGCTCCAATAAGGATATGTTCTTGCCGACACATGTCCTAGCTCCAGCACCAAAAGATAAGAGACAGCTATTCATCTTCTTTCGCTGTTCCGGTGTTGCTTCGATCCAGCGTTCAGGCCGAAACTCTGCGGCATCAGCGCCATAAACCTCGGTATCTTGATGAATAACCCATGGGGAACAACCAGCGATACTTCCACCAGGAATAAAGTGTCCACCAAGCGTAGCTCCGTTAGAAGGCACTATTCTCTCCAGGGTCAGCCCAACTGCAGGGTGACAACGAAGGGCCTCGTTGATGACAGCGCTCAGGTAGGGTAAGTCCCTCACTTCCTCCCATTGCACAAGGCCGTCATCTCTAGAGAACCTTCCGGCCTTGCTCTCGGCTGCGAGTTCTTTAAGCAGACTCTCCATCTTCGGAGGGTCCTTCAGCAGGTAGTAGAAGACAGCTCGCAGTGTGATCCCAGTTGTGTCAGATCCCGCAAACATATTAGCTACTGTCAGGGCCAGGACAAGTTGCTCAGTGATAAAGTCGGGATCTTTGTTGTGCGCCTCTTTGAAACGATTGAGGAAGTCCCTCCTCGGAGCTTTTGGCATGTCGGATATCTCCTCGAGCTGGCGTTCGACAAGGTGCTTTCTCGCAAATTCGGCAACTGGCGCGCTCGAGTTAAGGAACCCATATTTGACTAGCCAAATTTTGATGGGGTTTTTTATCAACAGTTTATCTAGGAACGGGATCTGGCCAATCTGTCAAAATTTTGTTGTTAGTGCCTGAAGCGTGAGAAGCTTTGGGGAGAGTCATTACCCATGACACGTAGTTTAAGAAACTCTCTAGATCCCGGATAATGTTGTCAATATCGATACCCTTCTCGACAAACCCCAGTCGCTTGGAAAACGTCAATTCTCCAATTACATCAAAAGCGTAGAATTGGAGCCACGCGCCAAAGTCACAAATGCCTGCATTGCCGGTCTGGTCGGAAAAACGAAGCTTGAGCTGTCTGATGAACTCGGCTGATGTTGAATCCACAAACGGTTCGAATGTGACAAGGGTGCTCATCGCGTAGGCATTAGAAACTGATCTTCGAAGTCTGGCGTGATATCTGTCGTTGTCTGTGTTAAACATGGTTTCGAGTCTCTTTCCCTTGGCCAGAGCTTGCTGCACCGGGTAGAATTTTGACTGGAACAATGATCATCAGCTAGCGGCTTTTCGGTTGACGGATCTCCAAGTCACCTTCGACCATCCTGCACTCGGACTGTAAATGACCTTCAAGGCGTCTGTATCTGCAATAGATACCGCTCGAGGGCCCAACCTGACTGCAGGTCCATACTTCTTGTGTAGCTCGATATGTACTTCTTGTGCTCGACGACCACGAACGACGAGAAGCCTCCATAGATCTGTAAAGCCAGCAAGCCAAGGGCCGGGTACGTGATTCAGACCATGCCCGTATTTATTGTATATAAGACGGGTTAAGATACCCCCGATAAGCCATAGCAGAGCTACGCTGAAAGACTGAGGTACTATGCGTTCTAAGATCATCGTAAGACGTGAGTTTGTCACCGCGATTTCTGTAGTGACCACGATTGACAGGACATTGCAAGGCTTCAATGATATTTCAAGATCATGGACAAGAAATCCGTCGACGGTATTTCGGAATTATCCCGGAACACTATCCGGTCCCGTTTGTGGGCTGTGGGGCTTCGGAAGACGACGATGCTCCTCGCATATCATGTCAAATGCTGTATAGCAGGAAAAACCAGCCAGAGACATATCTCGAGGTTCAAAGCCATATATCCGATAAAAATAAATTGGAAGACATAGCAAGCCTGGTTGCGCTTGCAAATCACTTAGTGTTAAGAGGTTATATTAATGGTTAACTCTGCCACGCATGAAATGACCTTGCTATGAGGGGACTCTTCAACCAAGGCGCCATGCAATTGTCTTCGACGGAACTTGGACCGGAACATATCTAATACGGTATTGCTCGCATTCTTAGTTCCCATGTCCCACATAATAGAAATCCATCAATTCCGATTAGCTTAAAACCCACCCACTGGTAGGTGTCATCCTGATTGCAACTATACAAACTCAAATCAAGTAAGCTGTCACTACATCCTCCGATTGAAAATGGCTACTGACTTACATATGTAGGCATAATATCATTTGCGTTTCTTTTTATTACCTGCCTAGCCCTTCCAAACTATGAGTCCCTCCAACCAAGAAAGCTCCAAGGAGGGAATCGCAGGACTTGCTTATCCTGTCAAACGATACATAACAGGCCACGACCTGAACACTGGAGAAAGCATTTACACAGATGCTCCCGAGTTATGCACTGCGGAAGTGCCCGGCTTCGGAATAGCTTCACGCTCTTATGCTACCCTGAAGCTACCTACAGAATTGGCAGATGATCAAGACCTAAAGGCACACCTTTCACAAGACTCTCCTACTAGCTATACCCGGAGTACGGAATTTCTCGTTCCCTCATCAGAATTGAACACTCAAACTGGACAATTTGAGCTGGGAGGGGCAAATGTAATAAATCTTGACATTGACCCCGGTGCGGTGGGTCACATGCATCGAACTGTGTCTCTGGATATCTCGACTTGTGTAATGGGAGAGGTATATCATGAGCTTGATAGCGGCCAAAAGGTCCTCTTGAAGGCTGGGGTAAGCCTTTTATGATTCCTCATAGTTCGACGGTCTTTGCTATAAAACACCGCTAACAGTCGTGTCTTGTAGGATCACATCGTTCAGCGGGCAACTATGCACAGATGGATCAACGCCTCCAAGACGCATCATGCTCGGGTAATTGCAGTTCTGCTTCCATGTGCCCCATTCAAAGTCAAGGGTCAATACGTGACGGAGGAGCATAGGTTTGGTTAGTTGTTAATCCTAGATCCAATGCTCCTTTTACGACTTTATGACGTTCCAGGAACTGGAAAACCTCATTGTAACTCTCGCGGTCGTGCATTGCATACCAACCGTCACTACCAGGAATGGATTTGGCAACAGTTGCCTGTTGACTTTCTAGAGCAACATCAGCCGCGCACATAATGCTCTGACGTAGATAGTTATAGCAATGGTTTACGTGCCTATGGGCTTTGCCCCAATTATCTTCCTGACCAGTATCTAAAAGATCATATCTCTGAGCGATGGCATACTTTACAGAATATTAGAGTATAGCACTAAAATGAAAGATAACATGCTTCCTAGGCACTGGGACGCACCAGACAATATAATTGGTGGGCCAAGACACACTGGCACAGCACAATTTAGAATGGGATGTGTATTTCACAGATAATGGAAGCTAGCATGATATAGCTAACATTTAATTCTGTATTCAACAGTCAAGATATTTATTATAACTGTATAAATACTTAGAGATTGTATTAACAGTATGGCTCTACTGCTACATAAGTTATATAGACCCCATCTATAGAAGGGGCAATAATAGCTTTTACCTCCCGGAGCATCTTTTCCGTAGTAACGGAATTGGCCTGTGTCCTTATCCTTGTACCTTTGTGTAAGTTGTTGAGCTCGTGGTTTAAATGGCTGATCCCAAAGAATGCCTTTGGTGGGTGGCGGAAGTTGTTCAAGGGTGTTTCTGCAGTCCAACCTCTATTGTCGCTAAATTCGCGGACTCCTGACTGAACACCTTGAGCATCGCTATCGAATGCCAGCCACGAAACCTTTGCTCTGTAGTACGGAGCAGGTTTATCACCCCAGGACCCGATCCTGATTGTGCACCCATACTTGGTCACTCTAATGATTTTGCACTCCAACTCACAGTGCTCAAGACGCGTTATCCATGTGAACTCGCAAACGACCTGTGGCTCGGAGATTTATGATGTAGAGAAACTGACATGACAGACGGCATCCTGAAACTGCTCGCTACCAAGGAGATCCATCGAGTCAACATTGTCATGTTCAGAATGAATATCCGGGTGAACAACGCCATCCAGTCAGTATCAAAAGCGTACATTGTGTAGTCCCAACTTTGCATATTCATCTGAAAGCCTTGTTGGGTGATATTCTCGGACTGGATTAACATTTTTGGAGAGTTTGAGCCAGCGAAATCGAAAGCTGGGATGCCAGAATGGATCACAGGTGGGAAGTCAAATGGCTTTCCAAAGCGAACATGGGCATTAATTATACATGGCACAGTAGGAGTCCACTTGTTCTCAGCACCAAGAATAACATGACTCTCTATATGTTGACGCGGCTTGCCATTCGAGGCAGCGACTGGGGCAGAGGTGTGTGGTGGTGCCAAATAAATGTCCTCAAATTGGGCCAGTAGGAGGACGGGTTTTCTGAAGATATCTGCAAAGGCATCGTCATCCCAACCAAAAATGGCTGTTGCAGCCTGTGCGACGCCACAACGAATATCGCTTTTGTTGTTGTCACTCCAGTACTCGGCTACCTCATCCCAAAGATGACTAGGCCGCTTGTTGGTCTTCGATGCCGATTCCTTGACTCGTGGAAGTTTCGCAGCTCGTCTCTTTGGCCGCTCAAGGCCCCATCGGGCACTAAACTGTAGGTCGTGTTCCCCTGGCCTCATATCGAGTGTTCGTTTCATTGGAATTCCGTAGGTTAGTGAGGCTTGGGAGGGTAAGAAGGGCTGGCTTTTTAAGTCGAACAGTTCGGCTTCAGAGATGAGGGAAACGTCGAATTTACCGAGGGTATCAGTCGAAATGGTTGGGCCAACTGAAGAGACAGTAATGCCAGTCATGAGCTTACTACGTGAACCTGCAGCTGGGGGGTTGAGGAGAGCCGTGATGTTGTTTCCGCTTCGAAGTAGATCTTCAGATTGCTTATCTGGTCCAGGTCAGTTTATGCTACTAGTGACTTCAGTGCAACTGGCGCTTAGATTCTCCCCAGAGCGTGCTGCTAACGTTATTGTAGATCTCATGTTTTGCAAATACCGCTGAGGGGTACGGACTCTTGCCCAGAGCAATTGTAACAAAAGAGCGAACTCTTCATGTCGTTGCTGCCACTCAACTACATGGGCTTTGAGTAGATGGGAGCCTCGGCTTTGCTTGATACCGACACATGAGGTATTTTTGTGACGTCTCCCTTGATTCCGAGTGCTTGAAGCTCTTCAAGCTTCTTAACAATTACTGGCGGGTTGATTGCAGCCTCAGATATGTGGATGATGGACTGAACGTGGCATGAGAATATCGCGGGTCTTATAACCCATGGCGTGTCATGAGAGGACTCGACTGACTCAGGAACTGTTGGTAAGCCACCTGATATCAGATTTAGAAGATTATATGTCTTATCACTCCTCTTATCTTCTTTGAGTAGCAACTGGCAGATTGCATCGAAATCAAGAGGTCCTGTGTTCTTGTTTCCGGCGTAAGAACTAAATGAAACAGTGATGTTGTGTGAAAAAGCCTCAACCCGCACTGTCCTATGAACTGGAGGTCCTTCAAGATACAGCATAGCACCCAGAATTGCGCGGAATGTCCAAGCCAGCCAGTCATACCCAATTCTTACTTGAGCATAAACAAACACCGCGACACCGGCCGAGAAGTAGAATGGTGCAATATTGATCAAGAAGTCTGCCCACGCGTTGAACGAAGCTTGAATGACTCTTGTCGTGTAAGTAGAAGTCGACAGAGCTCTTGAGACCAATGTCAACGTTCAAATATGTCTTCTTCGTCTCAACACTGGGAGGCATCTTGACATCGCCCTGACCGTAGATGTCGAGCAATACCTTTGGGGGTAACGGTAGCTATCACAACTGAGGAGATGTTTACAGTCTTACAAATAACGGCCTGTGATACAGGAATTAGTTAGAACGTTATAAAAGTAGAAAGAAAACTCTAATACTTATCTCACCTCCATGCCCATAGCTAACCACTTGTCCCCCGGGGAATCATAGAACCATCCCTGGGTGAAGAAATTATCCAGAATCTGTGGAGGATCTTTTGAGGTGGTGCCAATCTCTCGCAACGATCTTGTAAGTAGTATAACAAGCCCTTACTGAGTCCTCTTACACATGAGTAGCCCTCGGATCAGCAAAATCCAGTAACCTGGTTTCAGGGAGACCTCCAAGAACACAGTTTGCGAGAGGAATCCCAGCCATGAACTATTGGTCTTGGGGCAAAAGGGAAATCCATTTTGGTGGGCATCTCTAATACGCAGCCTAACAATCGCTCAAGTCTACAACAAACCATGCAATATTAACACAAAGCCTTACCTAATATTAACGCATGCCTAGAGCCTCGGAGCGCTCGGAAACCGGTCCTGATTCCTGAAAGGGGAGGTGGGGGGTCTGGTAGGGGTCGTGACGTAGACTTGTTATGCAGATTGCTACGTGAGCTGTTTCGCTCCTATTACTTTTGCCAGTATGGATATTTAGGGTTAAACTTTTCTCCTGCGCTGCTTGTCAAGCTAATTAGTGTTTCCCTAACCTTTAATATATTAATACTCTTGTCTCTGTCGCTTGTTCCCAGCAGAGCTCTAGGTTCTAATGAAGATCCTGGAAAACTATGCTAACAATAGGGACTAAAGAAAAACGGTGCCACGATCAGGGCAGGTCCTCTGGTAACAATTTAAGTCAGGTTGTGTGAGATTTTGGGCTATATATGTCATGCGATTGGACGCTTATGATGTGTAGTGAGGTTACTCTTGACTAAAAATTATGGTAGTCCTGCTACGGAGTTCGATCAACTTTTTCAAGGTAACAATCACTTCAAGTGATCGAAGAGCTTGCCCCTTCAAGTTGTATGATGATGGATTTCGTGTCATAGGATAATACGTAGTTGTGTATACTAGTAAGAGAAAGGACCCTCAGTCAGAATATCCTATTGTGGTTCTACCATATGCAATCACTCGCATTATGAGATACGGGTCATTGGAGGTCAATTGATAGTACACGGTAAGCTCTAGATACAGGAGGTAGTATAAAGAAGTAAAAAAGAAGCACAAGATCGGTCTGCCCCTGGTTGAAGAGAAATATCCATGGCCACGTTCCATAGCAGCTGGTATTCTTAATGCGTGTTGAGTTTTCCTTGACACGCACAGTCGATTTCTTTGCCGTACGTGAAGCAGTCTAATATGAAAAGCAAACCAACAACACCAGGTCGCTCACGCAGATTCTTACTCAAGCGCAACGATCCGCTAGCTCATGTATGATGTCCCCTACAGGTATGAGCCAGTAACAAATAAAATTTGCTGAGTCCTATTCAAGACTCGATCAACATCAGCCCCTGTGTTTCGAAACCACAGCATGGGTGATTTGAAACGCTCACAAGTAACTGTTAGCCGTTGTCCATTAGCAATGCAGCACCACCCAAAGCATATGATTATTCCATCGCTAGACTAAGTTTCTGATTCCGTGTTATTCCATCATGTTTTTGCGCTGTTTGTGTCTAAGATTGCCTCCTGACTACTGCTTTTGAGCTCGATGACCGTATTGACGTAAATCACGTTACTTTTTGGACCGTTCTCTCGACCACGGCGATCATCCAGCTCAAAGTGCGGCTGTCCCCGTCTTGAAGTAGATACAGCTCCAACTACGCCCGAGGAAGAAAGAGGTATACTGCGATGGCGCTGTCCGGAGTTGATGTAACCATACGCGGGTGTCAGTGACTTCAGTTGCAGAATATTTTTGACTAAAGGCCTGAGAGAGGGCGCACAAGCAGCAATGGTACCAACATGAAGTTGAAGACTATTAAACTGTAAGTTTGCGAGCTAGAGGAATATGACTGTGATCGCTTACAGGCCCCAGAACTGTATGTCGTAGAGGCTGGAGGAGATTCCGGAATCAGCACTGGCTTGACTTCGATAGCTGTATTGACCTACTACGTGTTGTCACCCGCAGGATCATACTTGATCTGCGAAACAGCTTTTACTATACCCATTGCGGCGGCACTGTAGAGCGGTCAGTTTGGTAGCGCTAAAGTATCCGGATGCCCAAATATCTACGTACATATAGCCAAGGCTCAGCACGACGACGAGATAAATACGCGTCTTGATCGGCATTTTTAAGGACCAGACGATCGGTATGGGCAAGGTAGCGAAGGCGGCGTCGGTAAAGATATTGAAGGCTATTGAGAAAATCAAGACAATCAAAATCTACTCTAAAGCACCGGAAGATTGACTATTTGCTTACCAGAATTGGCGAGACCAAATGCCACGAACGTGGACACAGGGTAACAAGACCCTTCAAGCGAGCTGTCCCACTGTTTCGCGATGGGTCTACAGAAGAGAATGAACGTTATCCATGCCACAAACGTGTATGCGATGACAAAAACTACATAAATCTGCTTAGTCCGCAGTTGATTATGGCAACAGGACGAGGGAAGGACTAACCAATGAGGCACCGCAGAGCAATGTTGTACCACCGCCATGAATTACCATTATACTTAATAAGTTCGAGGGCAATTGCGATCTTGAGAAGACCGATGCCTCCCATAAGTGAGATTACCACGTTGATGAAGTTGTATTTGCTAAAGGTAGCATAGTCAGATGGCTCGATCGTATCAGCATGCTTACCCAGCCCGTATGGTATTTGCATGCAGAGGATAATTGTGCCTACAAGTCCTGTGCACTAATGTGGTGATTAGTGATTACTTGTTTAAGGGCATACGCCAACCGCATGATCATTGAAAGCGACAAACTGTCCGCGAAAACTTACAGCACTTAGAACCATGAGCACATCTTGGGCTCCGTGGGACTTGGAGATAACCAGACGGGTGTAAGTCCTTGCGGCGACAACAACGAGTGCCAATAGGTTCATTGCGGAGATAACGCCTATGATCAAGGCTGTTTGGGATTCTGCTGCCCGGTCGGGGTCTGTGTTTAACACAAAAGATGGAGGAGCTGGCATTTTGTTGGCACCATGAAAGTATCATACCAAAAATCAGAAAAAGAAAGAGAAACTGTTGAAGAGTCAAGAAAGGTAAGTACCTTAAGTGAATTGGGGTTATCAATAAGGAACAGTTAAAGTTCGTCTAGTGGGCGATTCTCGTATACATATTAGTGGACCCACCTTCTACACCCTCCAAGTCAAAGATTCCCCTGATTACTACATATTGCCACTGATCCGCTACGGCAAAAAGGTTCACTAAGGTGTTGCTAGTTGTTTGTTGTTGGTTGCCACTAAATCTTAGCTGCTGAGGGGATGTAAAAAAACTTAGGACCTCTATCCTAAGTGACAAAAAGACTTAGGTAAGCTTAGATAAACTTAGTATAATTTAGTACAGATTTAGTAGGTCTTAAACTCAGTAATTTTAGTACCTCGATTTGATGTCGGACGTCTTCTTGCACCCCGGGGACTGCATATGTCCAAGATGCTCAGTTGTTGGCTGAGTCTGATGGATCGTACGAGACACGTGTCGCTTATGGTGCCTCTTCCCATGCCGAGAGACTAGGTGCAGTGGTCAAGTGTCGCTAAGAGGGAAAAAACGTTTTCCGTAAAATAACACTACCAACGGAGACTTCTGCTAGTTTCCGTTAAGCAATTAAGTTCTCGTGCTGTGTGGATTGTGCTTGGCTAACGTAGTCGATGACAAAGAGCCATGGGGCGATGTTATCAATTAATGGGGTTTGCTCCGGTGTGGCGGTAGCAGGGGTCGCGAGAGTGTGCATTTCATTCTCTGCCGCATTCGGTTGCTGACTGATTTTCCGGTATTCACGCGTTGTATTAAGTGGTTGCAGCTCTTCTTCTTATTTGTCTTATCATTCTCCCTTCTTGTTCATCACAGAATCACTAAGACCAAGTGCGAAAGTGGTAAATCATGCACATCTCTGGAATGCTCGCTACTTTGCTTGGCGCCTTGTCGCTCGTTGCTGCCGCACCCACTGAGCAGTCTGCCAGTGATCTTGTGCTAGATCTTAACACCCAGGCGACGTCTGCGCTGAAGGATGCTGAGGCACAACCCCAGAGACGATCCGGCCCCAAGAAGTGCACAATCTTCAACGCTGCTATACGCCGTGATTGGTGAGTCTATCTCCTTACTGTTTTACACCGCGTCGTGACTCCAACATAACGACAATGTAGGAAAGCTCTTTCCAAGAGGGAGAGGCGTGCTTATATTAATGCCGTGTTGTGCCTGCGCAAGAAACCCTCCAAGGCTGATTCGGCTTTTGCACCTGGTGCCCGTACCAGATATGATGATTTTGTTGCTGTCCACATCAACCAGACTCTGAGTATCCATGGAACAGTAAGAGTCGTGTTTTGCGAGTCGTCAATTGCATCTGACCATTGCTTCAGGGCAATTTCCTCACCTGGCATCGATACTTTACTTGGGCCTACGAACAGGCTCTCCGCGACGAGTGCGGTTACACAGGCACCCAGCCGGTGAGTATATCTTTTCAATTATTACTGACGCGAATCGCAAGCTCACCATTGATCATAGTACTGGAATTGGTTTGATACTGGCGACTTTGCCACCAACCCTGTCTTTGACGGCTCTGAGACCAGTATGAGCGGCGATGGCAAGTACGTCAAGCACAACGGTGCTCTCTCCGGCACGCAGAATATCTTCATCCCCAGCGGTAACGGTGGCGGCTGCCTCAAGGACGGTCCCTTCCTCGGCGCTGTCGCCAATCTTGGTCCTTCTTTTCCTGGTATGGATGGAATGGAAGTCACCTCGACCCCTCTCGAGTATAATCCCCGCTGTCTCCGTCGCGATCTAAGTCACTGTGCTATTGATCAGTGGATGACTCTGCCCAACCTATTGAACATTACCCTCGGCAAAGCTTCGCATAGCATTAAGGCTATGCAGGACGAGTTTCAGGGGCGATTTGCTGATGAATTTCTGGGTATGCACGCCGCTGGTCATTTTGTCATGGGCGGTGACTCATCTGATCTCTTCGCTTCGCCAAATGATCCCATCTTCTTCCTGCACCACTCCATGGTCGACCGCATCTACTGGATCTGGCAGGCTCTTCACCCCAAGCAGTCTAAAGACATTGCTGGTACTATCACTATCCTCAACCAACCTCCCAGCAGAGACGCCGTCAAATCTGATCCCCTCAATATGGGAGTTAATGCCGACGAGATCACCATCGATGACGCGCTGGATACTCTTGGAGGCTCTCCCTTCTGTTACTTCTATCTGTAGTGCACGATCGAGCATAGCTCCAGTTTTGAAGCGATCTTATATAGGGCATTAATTTGCCATTGACAATCAGTTATCATCATTTCTCGTCGGCCTTCCGTTGTATCGTTATCGAGCGGACTCTGATAGCGATAGTAATGCGCACACTAAGAATACACAATGCCAGAAAACTCTATGGCCTTATAGACTCGAAGGACTTATATTTTTCTAATAGAAGACGATTTGTAACGGCCAGATGTTATGTTAGCTTATGTTATGTACATTTTCCATCCGGGGACGTACCGATTTATCTAGACGCTAGTCGCGTGCTCAGCTCTCCTTATAAGGCTTCACACGATATACGAGCAGCACCTGAGCATGGGCAACAGGTTCGATGAGATGCGCTATTTGCTCCGATGCTGTGGTGGCTAAAGTGCTGTCTACTGGCGCGGTTGGAAAATATTGGATACCCGAGGGGAAGGCTAATTTCGCGTGATGGATAACCGATCCTTCATTAGCCAATAGCATTCTGCGTGAGACGAAGCACCCTGGCACGCCTTCCATTTCTCGGATGGCTTCTAACTCTAGATTCAATTGTCGTTCGGTACGTATTGTTCCTCATCCTTTTACAGCCGATAGCTTTTACGACTAGCGTATACCTAGACTCTTTAGCCCAGTCCATCATGTGCCCGAATGGGGGACTTCCTGGAGCTCCAGCCCTCCGGACGAAAAAGATACATAACATAACAGGGGCGCAGCTGAACAACGTGAAATTGTTCTACGGCACGGCAAATTGGGATCGTCTTTTTTCGGTCCCATGCTAGCAGACTAAAAATTGAGGTTTCTGCGCATGTCAACACCTGTCAGCTAGGCTAGGCTAGGCTATTTGGCTTTGCCTATAGACCCGCTTACACTGCGTTGATCCTGAGTTGGCTCAAGTTTCCGGAGAAGGCGTTCCGCGTTCCCTTGTGACGAGCGAAGAACCAACCTCAATATGTCTGAGGCATTTTATCTCAATTAACTGTACGGAGGTAGCCGCGAAAAGTTCTTGCCTGCCAAGAGGGATCAGCAACCACCCTTATAAACCCTAATAGGGTCTCCCTAGTAAATTTATTAGCAATCTTCCCCGAGTGATTTTTACACTATTCTTCCCCTCTTCATATCAGGAAGATAATACTATTAAGAGATATCGCGACCTAGGCGTTAATAGTGATATTAAAAGCCCCTTCCAAGGGGGCAAAGACCACAGCTTAAATCTATAAGATCACAGGCATCCTTAAGCATATAATTAATAAGATATATACCCGGGCAATTAAGCGAGGCTTCAAGCCTAACAAGATACCGCTATAGCTAGCTAATAAGCTACTTAAGGATATCAAGCGATTAAGGCAGCTAACTAAGTATATAAATAAGAATAAAGACCTAATTATTACTAAGGTTAGTAAAGATCGCTTTAGTAAGGAAAAGACTGCTAATAAGATCGCCAGTAAACTTAGCAATTAGGGCACTAAGATCTCAGCTATAACTATAAGGTTAATCTTAAAGAAGGAGAGATATAGGAAAATAAAGCTAACTAGGAAGCCTAGGCTAACTGTAGCAATAAGGAAAGAATGCCTAGAATAGTATCTTACTTATTAAGATTAGACCCTTAAAGATTAGAAAGCTATGATTTAGTTAGACAAGACTTCTATAATTCTTTTATAGCGGTACAGCAGTTATTATATCTAGCAAAAAGCTAATAAATACATTCTCTATAGCTATATTTACAAGCGATAGAAAGGATCTAGCGAGTTTATATTCTAGGGCGCCTTTTCTTATAATAAAAAGGGTCCCTATTATTACTAGAAGCTAGAGACCGCAAAGGAAAAAGCAGAAGCCTAGAAGGCAATCAATAAGATAAATGCAGAGCTTAAGCCGCTAATAAAAGAGCAGTAGGAGCTTATAAATAGTTTAAGAAGGTTAGGTCTTTATAACCTACTAGGTAAGAAGCCTAAATAGAAGTAGAAGAAAGAGACTAGTAAGCTTATAAGAGAAGGGAAAAAGGGCAGTATTAACTGGTAGTAATATCAGTAGAAGATCCTTATTCTAAAATTACTTCCTTTTATAAAGGAATATACTAAAAAGAGGGAAAATACTATTATATAAGAAGATAAAGCTCTATCTTATAACCACTATATATAGCAGCAGGTTTATAACCTTTATAAAGTTCAGTAACTTCTTTAGTATCTAAATTCGCCTAATTTAAATACTATTAAGCCTGCCTGGCCTTAGATAAAGAGGTATATAATAAAAAAAGGTACCCTAAAGAATAAAAGTGAGGCTATTTATAAGTAAGAGGCTATATAGAATGACCTTCTATAAGAGAAGATCTAAGCTTAGATAGAGCGCATTCCTACATATATTAGAAAAATCATAGCTTGTAAGGGTGGGAATAAGTATATAGAAGGTAGGGATTATCTGCTATAAAAATGAAGATTTTAAAGTACCTACCCTTTTTACCCCACTTAGTGCATTTTAGTGTGGCGCTAGCGTGGGTAAGAACTTTTCGCGGCTACCTCCGTAATGTTTACTAGATCATGATGGCCCCTATTAGCAAGACTGGTCATAGCTCTCACCAAAACAACGGATGGCAAGCTGCGATGAGTACTGCTAGCGTATGCTGCGTGAATCATGTTAGCCCTAGGGTAGGGTGCCGAAGTCCTGGGACGTCGCAATTATCGTCACCACCGCACAGTCGCGCCATTCACTGTGCTTAGGGTTGTCGACTTAAGCCTCAACTCCCTGAACCTCTGCACGATTTCGGCCCGACCTTAGCACTCTTGAATGTGTCGCGAATTGCAAAGCTACGCCATTGCTATACTATTTTAACTGTTATCACCCCGAAAGCTATTCCTTCGACACATGGTATGCCTCGTTGCAGTGTAGATCTCTCCTTGCCAGACTGGGCGCGTCGTCACGAGCGAGAACAGATCGTCTACGGTCGGTGCGACAGGTACGAATTGGTGATCCGCGATAGTTGCGACGACAAGTTGGCTCGACGATTAAGAGCAGATAAACTTGTCTGGGCACTGCTGACCCGATATCAGAATTACCTGGAAGGTCTTTGTTAGCACGACCACAAGTCATATCGCTGTGCATACTGTCGAGTAAGGCCGTCCAAGCTCGATTGCGCAGTAGCAGCGTTGGTTTTACCCGTGAATAAGAGGCTTCGTAACTACGATGTATATGCCTACATAGCTACGGCATAGCCATTGAGGCCTTTCGTTGTCCGTTTGTATCGATCGGTATGCTCGTGTCAAGATTTGTTGAATACGCAAGAAACCGCGTCGTACATTAAGGAGATGTGAATTACTGTAAACTGAAAATCGCCACGATGTGAAGGTTGCACAAAAGTAACGAATTGATTAAAGTTTTGAGAATGTAGAGCTGGAAGAGGTGATAGATGCTTGTGATTTAACTAATCGTACGAATGTTGTGCTACCAGGAATTCGCGCAGGTCGCGTACCTGTGCGGGGTCAAGTCAGCTAACATGCTATGCTAACAGTGATACTCACTACGAGGGGCGCTCAACGCGCGTCAGCCTATGAGCTTAAATCTTTGTGGCACTATAAACTCTAGCCATTACTAGTTTAGCCGGTCGCCCCAGCACAAAAAGACGACAATGTTTCCCATTAGCTCTGTTTCAGTCCACTCTCTACTTTCTTACCAGCAATCTAGCGACTCATTACCGCCCATCGTATCAACGTCATGACGAGCACGAGCCTTTCTGACCCGCCGCAGTCGCCGGTATACACCATAACAGAAGCCCCTGCGGACACAGCGCCACTTGAAGTGGACACGCCTGTTGTTTGCCTTCCCCGCCCTTCATATCTCAATCGCAAGCTGATCACCGTTTGAGGCCGACGATGGTGACTCGACTCTGAGTAGCGAAATGTTAGCCACTAAATCCTCTCTGAAGCCTGCCACTTATCAAAGTAGATCGAGATATACCGCATCTCTGACCTCGAGTGTCCTAAATTATCCCACTGAATTCGGCCGACAGTACCACGCCTATAATGCGGACTGCAAGACCTTTGACCTTGCCCATAAGTTCAGTGCTCTGTTTAATTTGTGAGTTTATGCCTCAGAAAGTCCAAACTGTAGGGTACTTCGGGAGCGAATCGCTGGCGAATAAAAGAAAATTGACACAATGAGGCATCACGGATCAATATTGGTCTGCTGGGCGTGACTAACCGACACGTGAATCTAGCTGTGTAAGACAAATCATATCAAAATTTTCTTTCAACTCAACAGCGGCGAACGATTTCAATAGTCGTGCGAATATGAATGAGAGCTACCTATCTACCCAAGCTCTGTATCGTATCATGAACTTTCGACTTCGACTCCCACTGTGGAGTACGAGCTATCAATTCCATTGACTGCATTCTGCTCATAAGGCAAGCATGATGCCGCTGAACACGGACTGAAGTCCTTTTTCAAACGCAACGGTCTGCCAACTTGTAAAGCATGTCTCTTATAAAAGACAGCACCTCAGCAGTCAACTCACGCCAACAATCTAAGAAACATACATCCTCAACTACACAAGCAGCAAATTACACAAGAACATAGCATAATCTTCCACTTTTAACTATATAATAGCTATAAATATAACAAACAAGATCCCTAAAAATAGGCATAAAGGTTTACTCTAATATAACCTAATATACTAACTCCTAAACTAGATTCTTATGCTAACTTTATAAGTATATTAATAGTATATCTCTAAGCTACTTTCTAGGTCCTCGCCTGGTCAATTATTAAAGTTAAAGAGTTTATACTTATTATAATAACAGCTTACCTTAAGTTAAATATAGGGAGATACATTTAGATAACGTAAATAATATTCTTCTGCTTATCCCTAATCTGTCTCGGTCTTTATAGTTTATAAATATATATCCTAGCTTAGCTATAACTCTAGCGCCTCGGGTTATTATTAATTATAGCTATTATATAGGATGCGAAGGAAAAGTGAAGCTTAGTTAGATAATGTCTAAATAAAGAAGTTAGATATAGTGAAGACTATTAAGATGATCTAAAAGGAATAGTATTATTGTCTCTTTTTAAACCTGGCTTGATTATAGGATGTGTCTAGTGACTTGGCGCAGAAATCGAAGATATCGTCAGTGTGTTTGGTAATATCAAGCCTCTCAATGAATTTTCAATGCCTCCTACTTGTCTCACCTATACGGGTTGCCACTATTGTCTCAAACGTGGCTCAGCTATTTACAGGCGAGGCTGGTGTATTTGAGCTTGGGGAGCCAGGCAGTGGGCATGCTATGTCTCCCAAGATCTTGGGGCAATGACAACACAACAGAAGTCGGGAGATGATTTGGCTGTGGGAACAGAAACTTTGTAAGTAAACTTAGTTGCCCACCATCAAGTCTCGCCGACGGGCATTACTCAATAAATTACTCATTCACCTGTCTTGAAACTTAAATTCGAATTTGTGTCTTATGAGCTGTCACCTGAGTGATTTGTTGGTCTAGCCATGAACAAGGATCAGAGCCCACTAATGTTACATGGCGCCATCAACTGATTGATAAAAGGCACCCCCTCATCATGTCTCCTCTCATGTTTGCCATCAACCAACTCAAGCACGAGATCCTAAGCCCTGAGCCATGTCACAATCATCCCCTGAAACGACCAAACTTACCGAACCATCGCATTGCTGCCAGGATGAAGGCATTGAATACAAAGATCTTTCGCCAAAGCAAAGGGAAGTCAGTGATATCCTTCGTTGCATGGAATGCGATCCTTATTTGTCAGCCTATGTCCACCTTGGCAGCGATGGTGTTATCCGCTTGATCGATGCTGAGAGCAATATTATTGACGCTGAACCTCTACGTCCTATCTTAATTAAAGGATTTCTTGATCGCTTACCTTATGATGAGGAAGCGGAGAGGTCTTTTCGCGGTATCGATGGGACTACAGTACCTAAAGAGCAATGGTATAATCCACCAGAAGGTGTAATTCCTCCCCCAATGTAGAAGGAGATGCTGAAGGAAGGGCAAGAGGCTATGGAGAAGCACAAGGAAAAGTTTGACCGAATTCGTCAAGATCTCAAGAATGGCATTCACGATGAGCGTCTTGTATACTTGTCATCAGACCATAAGATTTGTTAGGTCTCTTGCAGCTCATGCTTCAGCTGCTGAAGATAGAATGCTGAACACTTGGAAATATTTTAATCGGTCTTCAAGCAGGCTGTCGAACAGAGTCAAGCAAACGGGGCTAGAAAAGACAGGTTGGGAAGAGCAGTAGGGCTTTCTTGTGTGTAAATTGGGCGCAAAGCGGAGATCCGTTCTCCCAAGCGTAGTAAACACTACTACTACGGAGTACAATTGTATGAAATGGGCTGCCTCTCTCTGACCCCGGTCCGCGGTGCCAAAACGCAAGCCTGTTGGTCACACGCTGCATGCCTACGGTTTGACAAAAAGGTCCTTGGTTCATTTGTATGTCGAGATCGCATGTCAGAATAGAAGATCATTGATTGTTACATATCATGTATATTAATTCATGTTTTGTCCTTGCTCTTTTCCATTAGGTAGTGTGTTGGAGTGAGACCAGTCAAACATCCGGTACCGAGTAGTAACAATCCTTAGCTTCCTTTCAACAGCCTACATACTTCAGCATATGCCCGATCATGGCTATTTTGGCATTTCACTTGTGGATGACTAGATCGGGTGCTATGAGGCCCTTACACCCTCCTCTAGCATGTGCGATAGTTCTTCAAACAGCTTCAGAGGAGATATCGACCATCCCGGGCCGGTCGCCTCCCCACCCTGGTTATGTGTTTGGGATCGCACATACCCACCAACTCAACCCGAATCTTCTGACCAATACCTGCCGTTTGTCTTATACTCTAATTATAGTCATAGTCCTGACTATCCTGTCCAGATGAGGACCGAAGGGGTGCTGGTTGAACCCAACATTCACCCCATCATCGAGCTTGGACGCCGTCTTCGATTCGTCTAGATCATATCAAGCATATTACCAGAGTGCACTTTGATCCTTACGAAGAAGAGAAAATTCAGAATAAAATTGTTGATGCACTCAATATGCTTAAGTGCAGAGGCGGCAAGAGCTGGTAAGTTTCCTCAGGGTCGGGATATCTACTTAATGTATTTCGAGATAATGCAAGTCGGCACGCCAGCCAGGAACTCCACGTTGTTGGCATGCGTATGGACAGGTTTCCGAGTAGTCAGGATGCTAAGCGAATGCCAGCTCGGTTTGTCAATTAGCATAGATGCAAGAGTGGTATTCCTGCATCCTTTTACGGCATTGTTGGGGCAATTGTCGGAGGAGGAACTCTCAAACAAATTGAAGCACGGAGCCTACGTTCAGAACATGGGTAAGGGCTTCTCTGCCGTCGTCCATATGACAAAAAACACGTTATATCTAACATGTATCTGTAGGTATCGCATTTCAAATCCGAGATATCGTCTTGGGTGTTCTTGGCAAGGTCAAGGGTAAAAGTGCAGCAGACGATCTCTACAACTACAAGATTTCCTAACTAGCAGCGAAGCTATTTACACTGGATCACCCCGACCGTGAACAGTGGTTTGTTTACTGGAAGAACCATAACGTGCTAGCTCCCGTCGATGCTCTCAAGTCTTCTGGTACCCTGGATAAGTGCAACTAGGATATTGAATACTGGGTGTGAAAGGGCCAGGACTTAATTGATGCCCTCACCCCCAATTCATTCAGCAAGGCTTTGTTCAGTCTCTTGATGAGTTTCTTATCTGTGACCACTTTGAATTGAGTACTATAAATGCTGCAGTCCTTGAGATATCTAGAATATGTATCTTGTTGCATAGCGGCTTCCAGACTCTGGAGGAGGTAGTGGTTGGATAAACCTAAAGATAATTAGATTCAGATACTTAGAATCCTCAAGCATGAATATATCTTAGAGATAAATGAATATAATAGGGATTGTTTATAGCATGTCTGTTTCATGTAGTGTTAGGTTTCTAGCAATTTCATTCTAGATAGTTAGTAAGGCAATCGCTATCACTACTATAGGCGAGCTCTAGATTGCATAATTGACTATTATAATAAGTTTAGATACACCTAGTGAACATTAGGCAAGGTATATCAACAGCATATATAGTAATTGCAAATTATACTAAAGGATAAGTAGATAGATACTCTAACTAATAGGGGTTGGCTGTTAACAATATGTGTGAGGCGCGTGATATGAGCCATCAGCTGTGGGGACTATCAACTCAAAATAACACTCTTATAAGCTGTTAACAATAAGGCGTAGCATGAGTTTAGTTAAGACAGAGAATTTAAAGATTAATATATACTGCTATTGAGATAAACAGATAGTATACTAGAGGACAGCAATATAAAGAACTCTATATAAAAACTCGTTAAGCTGATATATAAATACCTATAATAAGGTAATAAGATTTAATAAAGAGGCCGTAGCCCTATCAGGAAGGTAAAAGACAAAACTTAGAACAGCAAGGTAGTATACCTCTTACCCTAGTGTCTTAAGATAAAACCTCTAGCTGCTAAGCGAGACATCCTAATAGTCATATAGACATCGATGCATCATCTGGTAGGAGTATTCCAACCTTAATCCCGTCTCTTAGTAGTCATATTTATAGCAGAGAAAGCCGCCCTGAATATCCATGACCTCCTTGACGGTAACATTGGGGCAAATGCCGTAGGTAGTCATGACGTAGTCCAGAGTCGTCTCTTCAGTTCCGCCCTGGGTGGAAGGGCCTCCCAGTTGATATAAGCGACTGTCAGGATCTTCGGACTGCCACTTCCACCAAAGGCGATCGATGAAACCGTGATGGATATAGAAGAGGGGGTCTAAGATGGTTAGCCTGTAATTGAGACATGAGGCCAGGGCCCCAAAATATAAACTTACCTCCGGGGCTCGCATCGATATCCTCCATGACTCCGCCAACCTGTAACCCCGATTAGACGGATATTTGGAAATCTGCTCTGATTGTACTTACTCCACTATGACCGGCGCCGTGGGTTTTGAAACCGGTAGCCTCCCAGAAATCGAGGTAGGTGCTCTTATCATGGCATTCCTGAACATACGTTTTGTTGCCGAGGGTGCTGTTGATCTCGTTGACTTTGCGAGATAAGCAATGATCAGTCAAGGTTTGACCCGGACCAATGTGAAGAGTAGTGTTTGCAAAAGGACCATCAGTAACACAATTATCCGGACCATTGCCGTTTCCGCCGAATCCTGTATCGGGATCAAGGAGCGGCGAGTGCGTGAAATTTCCAGCGTCGCGGGTTTCGTCCCACCAACTAGCTATGTTGTTAGCGGCGAGAACAAGAAAATAGAGTTGAAGTGGTAGGACTCACGGCGTTGGTCCCTTGTAGTCGCACTCGTCTCTCAAGAGCTGTTCGTACACATGGATGTAGAGACGGTGAAATGGAAGGAATTGGGCCTGTAATTGTGCATAGTTCAGTTAGCGAAGCATGTTCTCTCAACTCCGTAACGCAATTACGGGAATACTGACAACAAGATGAATTGTTTTCGCCTGCACCTGATGCATGGCATTCATATCGTCAAACCTTGTGATTGTACCCTTTATGCCTGTCTGAGCAGGCAGCTGCATAAGACATTTCACTGCCTCCAGGTAGGATTTCTGGTCTTTCCTTGCCATGTTCGCCCATTCAACACGTGTCTGAATCTTCTCCGGTGTGCATGTGCTGTTGCTGGAGGACATGGCGGAAATGGGGAGTGCCAGAGCCAGGACGGCAAATAGAAAGAACAACATGGTAGGAAGAGCAGCCAAACTTGATCAAGTGAACAATTATTTGATGAGACGATCTGGTGGCTTGCTTTGGCCTACTATTCAGACTATGCGAGCTATGTCAATAGAGTTACGGGAGAATATATATCTAATATAGTGAGATTTTCACAACGAACCCCTTGGTTATCATCATGGAAATGATCTGCAAAACACTACAGACCCACGATCTCAATCTTTCAAACTCTTGGCAGAAGCTTAACGAGTCACGATTCTACAATTCTTTTACCAGCCGCGCGGTGTCCGCGCGTCACTTTCCACGCAGAGACGACATATCAATAGGGTGTATATCCACTAATAGGTTTCAGGTGGAGTGATGACAGTCTAACCTCCATACCACTTCTTGAATAGTAGAATTAGCAGAGAGGGACTTGCCAGAACTACAAGGTACTTCCTGGATGGCCAAGAACATGTCTCGGAAGCGGCACGGTGGAAGTCAACTTAGCCATTTACTTTCATGGTTTCACCGCGTCCCCTTCTACCTCTCAACAGGGAATAATCCAATCATATCTTTCAGGCAAGCCAGTGGCTATTGCCACGCACCGCTCTCGAGTAGCAGACAATGGATATTCGGAGCGGTGGATGCTACATAGACGGCCAGCAAACATCTCGAAAACGACACACGAAAACTCAATGTAACCGCTTACCACGCCGTACTCCACGCGTCGACAGGGAGTGTGTCAACGCGTGGGTTTCAGACGGCGCGATGGCCGTCACAGCATAAGTTATCTAACGGCAAAGGGCGATAGAAACCGAGGAGACACAACCGATAAGCCGATTCTAGGTATCATCTGAAGAGCTTGAGTGAGGTACAACACGTGCTACTATCTACCCATCGTCTACCCTGCCAACAGGGCCAAACATATACGTCTTAGATCGGGACAGTAATTAATGTGAGAATCTCTTTCATGGTACCAACTGAGAGGTCGGGGAAAACAACACATCGTCCCGCAATTTGCTACATTGACGGCGGGGTACCAGCTCGGAGTTGGCTACTGAGGAAGAGAGAAGTGACAGCCATTCTTCGGACTTCTTCTGAGAAGCCAAAGAAGAAGGTGTCGTGAGACAGATGCTCCAAACCAAAACTCAAAATCGTAGAGGACAAGCATCCTTTGGCTCAGTGAGAGTTCTGGATGGACCGTGGAGGTTATATGTGTTATTAGACATAAGCCTAAGAAGCAATAGATGCATTAATCCGTGGCTTAAAATATTCAAGTCCATGGAGGTTCAGAGTACTGTTCTTAAAGCCACAAAGGAAAGAAAAAGCAGAAACTCTAAATGGCTATCAGGTCATTTAGAGTTAACATCAAGTATCAAACAAGGTAAAGATCGTTAAAATAGAGTTTGGGCTTCTAAACAAAGATACAGCGGCTAATGATACCTGTCAGGTGAGGAAAGAGATAACAGCTCTGGAGTCTAGAACACACATATGTGCAACCATCAGGAGACAAATTCTCACAGACGTTCAGAGAACTCGAGCAGATAACAAACTAACCCAAGAAAGCCGGGTTTGCCCACATCACGGACAAGATCCACAAAGTCCAGAACCAACTCTTGGCCAATGCATTAGCAAGGAAGACGGAGCGTATTTCAGTCTCTAGATGGGGACAAGCCTAGACGGCTTTGTTAAACCTTCCATTGGACAGCTCGTAAGCTGAAGTTGCGCGGAGTCGATGGATCCGTATATAAAGTTCTGAAGTGTATTTCGATGTACGGTTTAATATACTGGCAGTAGTGACTTGTATATATGATGATAGAAATCAGGCCAATATTCAAAGGTATCTTCTGTATAGCAAACATGAGTCAAGTCTAATGACTCGTTTACGAATATCCCATCCAATTGTGTCACAGCAGTTTCAAAGCTTCAGTTCAAAGTGCCCCAGCGCGGCTAAGTCGGCAAAACATCAATGCCAAGCGTCCTTGCTAATGGATATTCCCCTATAAGATCACCTTTGATCGGTGGATCAGTATACTAAAGTCAATACTACATAAACATGGCCTACATCCTTGCCTCAGAGAGTTAATAAGCGATATGTCAACCAAGATGCCTTGATGGTCTGACCAGGGTGAGAATGCCAAGGCTCTTGCTATACCAGAAGTGGCTGGCGACATCAGCCGCGGAAACGATCTAGGAGAAAGGGCTGATTTATTTGCGACCAATTCTACCGTATATCCAGCCTGTTGCAAACGCGCCAAGAAGTGCGGTTGGTTGGGCGATGCCGTTGTACCAGGTAGCCGGGATAATATTGACCCTAACCGAACTGAGTACCTTATTGGCGCCTATTTATAGAAGCTGGCCCCTGAGAAGTATTTCGTGATAAGTCAGCAGTCTTTCTTTTACATTTACGGAAAGACGGGGTCGCAGCTGAACTTCACGTGAGGCCTGGTAGGTCTCATGGTTTCCAGGTTGTTGTCACATGGTTACCTTTCTCAGGCTGCAAGAGGCTTGGTTCGGAACGATTACCTGCTGATGCTGTATATTAACTGCGCACAAATTATAGACGCCGAGCCCTGGATTGCTTTCGACGTTGCCTCAAGAGTTGGCTTGAGAATTACACTATTGAAAAATAACAATTAAACATGTCCATGGCCAGGTCCCTCTCATCGACTCTGCAATTTGTTTCCTCTTGTCTTCGAGCAAGCGCCTCAAGCAAAAGCGCAGCCCGCTTTGCATTCTTCGTGGCTCCGTGGCTAATACGAAATGCCGGCAAATTCTCTAGGCTCCGGGCCTCAGATTTCAGTACTGGTCTCGCCCTTCCCAAGGCCTTGAGTTGTTCGATGGCCCAGATGCGGTGCTCAGAAGCCTTGCATTCTGCTCCAAAAATAAAGACTGGCCACATTAGAGCAGGGTGGACTGTCTTCTCTTGCATTCTGTCGTCCGCCTCTCCATAAGAGTTCTTCATGTGCTCCCATGTCTTTTCTAGGGCGCCTGTTACCGCTTCAGTATGCGGAAGATGCCACCAACAGATGCGATGAAGATAAACGAATAAGATCCAGAAGCTGGCTAGGTAGATGTTGGAAACCTCTCGTACCCTCATAGCCACATCTGGAGCCACTGACATCGACAGTTCAGCTGCGGACAAGGATATGACGGAAGGACACTGCGCCCACAAGTCCCAGAGCTTGCTGTGAATTCGTTTCCCCTCTAGAGAAACTCTCATCTCAGCGTCTGGAGTAAACCGATTGCAGTGATGTTTGTCAAGGGAGCTGATCTGGCGGCAGTACGCTTGCGTTTTCAAGTACCACTCCGAAGCAGGCTGCAGAATTGCGCGGAGTATGATCTCTTTTATGTCACAGGGACTCTTTGCAGGGACGACGATGCCACTGTCGCCATGTTCAGAAACTTCGGACGACGGACTTTGAGAAAGTACTTGGAAGTCTTCGTCCTCGCCAAGCGAGTCTCTTCTGTATTTAGACTCTTCGTAGTCGCAACTGATGATCTGAATGGGATACCGAGAAACAATTTGGAGGGCCGTGGATGATAAAAGAGTTGGACCGCTCAAATGAGATGCTTTGCTATCGAGCGAGTTGAACCATGAGAGAAGTTGTCTTGAGTACCAATTCCACTCATGGGAGCATGTAATAATGGCATCGGCAAGTTCAGTGGGGAATAGACACCCACTATCGTATTCAACACGATCGCGAAGAACATGAGTCCACGCCAATAGGAATATAGCAGCTAGCCAATCATCCATCTTGGAGCTGGCCTTGCTGCATTCGACTTGAGAAAGGTCCTGTTGAATCGCGCAGGTTGTTGTATTGAATGAATTCAGTACATGGTCTTGAATATCGCATCTCGTAGTGATCGAGTCACGAATACTATCCCACTCAAGAAGCTTATCAAGACCTAACAAAGCACTCATTACGACTTCGTTTTGAGATGCCAAGTTCATCAGGTACTGTTGCAAGTGTCGCCACTTCTTGATGCCCCCCATTAACATGGCCGCAGGTGGTTGCATTATCTTGCCAAAGACCTTTAACGAATGCTTATCTTCTAAGCTCTCAGGAGCTGCGAGGCTGTCTAGCTGAACCCGGTCTTCTGCCTGTGTCGAGATTGTACTGGCAATGGGAGCACTACCAATGACCGCCCTCCAGAGAGTCGCTGCATCATTGGAAGCTCCTAGGTCCGAAGAACAAGCCATCACATCCTGATCACCATTTGGCCGGCTAACGCTGCACGACAGGGACTTGGAGCTCCCAAAGAGTTCCCCTTCCCAATTGTCGCAAAGGGTGATGATGTCGCTGGCCATGTTACTATCAGACCATGAGAATGAATCAAGCTCAGCCACATCTTCGTTCCCTTCCCGGGGACAGACGATTGAATTCTGTCGGTTTGGTGCAGAAACGCCTGCAATGCATGCAGTGGATGGATTGATGAACGAAGGGCCCGATACAGTAGGAGAAGGAAGTAATGGTCGATGTTTTGGCGGTCCAGGGGCTCGTTTCGAGCGATGGGGATAGTAGCATTGGAGCTGTAACCGATAACAAGGTTGACATGAGGGATATGCCTCATCGCATCTCACGTGTCGCCTCTTACAAGTAGCGCACCCCAGTCGGGATCGAGGGGCAGCTCTACCTCGAGCAGGTCGCTGATGCAACGAGTCATGAGCCGACGGCGTATTTGATCTTGCCATGATGCGTCAGGAGGAATACGACCAAAATTGGAACAAAAGCTATGTACGGCAGATTAATCAAGGTTTCTGGAGGTGTCAGCTTCAAGTCCGTCATGTGTACGCACATACGCACAACCGGCTGTGCGGATATGAGCCTGTCTGTCACCTATCTAATCTCGGGGGATTCTCGGTATGGGTACTAAAGAAATGGCACAAAGAAGCCAGCATCCCCGCACCTCAGCTATGATAACCCATCCCCCGGGGTAAAGAAATACAGCTAAACAGCTTACACCAAAAATCGTTAATTTCCCACTGAAGCCTGTCTGCTGTATTTCCTCAGCCCCTAGCCATCCTAGCCCTCTACCACAATCTAGACCCTGGAAAGCGCGGGGTAAGCTCCGCAACGGGTGTTAACTTGCTTGACCCTTGCACATACCCACGAATCATCGTTCGAAGATTGGCTTCTCAGGGCACTCTCACTATCGGCTATCAGTTGACAGCCTGTTTTGAGTTTGAGCTAGCCATCTAAGGGACACTGATATGAAGATCCAGTTGTCTCTTATCTCGAGTCTGTCATGTGAGCCCGAGCAGGTGGCCTGACTGTGATGTCATGGTTGATTCATATACCTTGATTATAATTGGCTATCTTTCCGATTGTCCCAGTAGTTACATAGAGCGATGTATGGCTGTTTGGGCCAGTGGCTATTCGCAGTGTATTAACCGACTGATTCCATGAAAGAGATATATTAGAAAATGAGAATATTATACAAGTTTGACATACTAGCAAAGATGTCTAAGCAAGCAAGATATGTATATAGTGCTGTAATTAATGATAATAATTATTTCAAGTATACTAAATATATTAAAACTATTTTTAAATTGAAGATACATATAGGCAAGACTTTATGAAGCGTCTCAACAGTTAATTTTAGAATGTTTTTCTATTTTAAGCTATTGTCTTAATCTCAGGTTGCGTCTTGATCCTTATGCCTTTGCCTCTTCCTTCTGCTTATCCTCTTTATCGTTCATCAGTAGGCCAGGTACATCCTTGAAAACAGCAAAGCTAGAAGGCGTTTCTTCAAGCATGGGGAAATGGAATCCACACTGAGGGCATGTCTCCTTCAGCACAGCCTGTTCCTCAGCCAGGTTGTACTTCTTGTCTTCTGCCTTATTGCATACAGGGCAGACTCGGATAAGACGAGTGCCGACAAGTTCAAAATTGGTAATGATATCTTCCATGATTGCACCATTTGCAGCCCATGACTTGCAATACTTATGATAAGTATTTTTGTGCCAATCATAGAGAGCGCCTCGGCTGGTCCAGAAGCTACACTCGTTGTACCAGCTTCGATCATCAGGATGCTCCCACCATGTCAGATGTAAGAAACCAGGAAGGGTCATGAGGTGACGGCGGGTATCAGCGAATAACACCTTGAATTGATAAGTTTATGTAAACCATAACGCATTTAAGATATACCTTGAATTTTTCATAGGCGTCTGGGCTCGAGAAGCGAACGCGTTGCATGCTCAGGTAGATAGGCATTTTGTCGTTCTTGTGGTCTGAAAGTAAGACAGAAATGAGAATAAACAGGAACGTGATCAGATCTGTAATTGTGTGTTGAGATAAAGTCTAGAAAAGGCCTGCTATAAATATTACCTCGATCCATCTCGTCGAGACTGGTCTTAAGATCATGTTGAGCGATTCCGTAAGCGGAATGGTCTGAACATATCGGCTGTCTGGCAAGCTGGTTAGTCCCGGGTATTTGTTTTCCACTCATTTTCATTGGCTGTGTTTCCGACGGCGTGCGTGTTCTTGTACAAAGCAGTATAATTTCCAGTTTGGGAAAAATACACAATCAGGATCTACATGCCCTGGCTAGATATACTGGAAACAAACAAAAACATTCTGTCGCACAGATTCTGGCCATCGGAGAATGGACAAATAGTATCAAAGCTCTGCTCCCCGCACCGACTCACCGAGAGGGTATTCACTCAACCCCATGTTGTCCTCAACCTTATTTCAGGACTTCGGGGATAGGACATGAACGGCCGGAAATCTGACCAATAGCGCCACAGATACAGCCAAATTATCATTGACCACACACACACTCAATAGTGACAGACTTACGCTTTGATGTTGCAAATGAGATACTTGCTAGAGCTGACATGCTCTCGCGGGCGTTGGAAGCATAACTATGGCCGCGATACCGTGCTGGCGGTCAAGTACAAATAGCTTCGAGGTTATCCATCATTTAAATTCAACACTTTTCTAACTATCAATCAATAAATAACCAGACACCAATTCTACCGATCTATCATACTATCACCATGTCTCAACCAACCACTCACGTTGTCCACGGCGGCAAACAGGCCTCCCCAGACAGCACTTGGACAAACTTTGAATGGGAAGAGCCCAAGCTGGGCAAGCAGGTCCATGGCGAGGTGACCATTGCCAGAACCTTTGGCACTTCTGGGAATCTTACCTCCGGATTCTGGAGAACGAGTGCCACGTCCCCAGGTGCCAACAGCGACGGGTCACACAACCTCACCTATTCCTCTCCCTTGGGCGATGAGACCGCATGCGTTATTGACGGGTCCGCCACCTTGACAGTCGTCTCGACTGGTGCTAAGTACCAAGTTGGCCCTGGATCGATCATCAGCTCTCCTAAAGGACTTGAGGTTTACTGGGAGATTGATGCTCCTTTCTTCAAGAAATACTGGTGTATCTGGAATGGCACCAAGGCTGCTGCCAACCAACCCACTGATCTTCTCATCAACCACGTCAGTGACAGTCCCGACTGGGTTGACTACAATTTCACTGAGCCCAAGGAAGGAGATCTCGTGGCTGGCGAGTTGTACTTCATTCGTAATGGAGGATCAACTGGAACCATGTTGAGTGGAGTCTGGAGATCTGGAAAGGGAATTGCGGCCTCTGACCTGACTGAAGATGGAACTATGACGACACCTTATACTGGGGTACTTGGTGACGAAACGATTCTTCTGCTTGAGGGTGAAGTTGAGGTTACTGAAACACTTAGTGGAAAGAAGCATAGCTTCAGGGCAGGAGATGCAATTGGCTTGGCTTCGGGCATGCATATCACCTGGGTCTCGAAGGGTCCTTTCTCAAAGAAGCTGTGGGTTATCACCAGAGATGTTGTGGAGTAAGCACTGGACTAGAGAATAATGCAATCAGATTGTATAGCTTGGAAGGAGAATTAGTAGTCTTATAAACACAAGATCAAACAGCCATTCTCAACTTAAGTTTATCCTCTTTAACAATCTCATCCTTCTTGGCGAGAAGCTCTTCCATATCCCATGGGCAACTCACATATCTTCCACCAAGCCAATCCCTGCGTTCAGAAGCTAGCCAAGCAATCGTATCACCAGCTATATCCGGCCGATGAGGAAGTGCATTTCTAACTGCTTCAGGCGCCCCTTCAGTGATCTTTGTTTTTATTGCCCCAGGGTTGACACAGAGAGCTAAAAGTCCCTGTTCTCCGTACTCAACTTGTAGTGACTCGGTCCATCGAAGCACCGCGAGCTTCGAGCTTCGATAACTTCCGCTACCGGGGCGGACACTCAGAGCTCCCGATGACGATACGTTGATCATAATGCAAGAGCTGCTAGATTTAGAACGGCTCGATAGCTGCATTGGGAGGAATGCGCGTGCCATGTTGAAGAGGCCTCGGATATTTACCTCCCATGTTCGCCAGTAGATATCAGGGTCAGATTCGAGAAAAGGCTTGTATGGTTCCATATGCGCGGCATTGTTGACAAGAATGTCTAGTCGTCCGTTGAAATCTTTAGCTATAGACTCATACATTTCTTTGACACTCTCTTCGCTCGAGATATCAACTTTGTAGCCCAGTACCAGAGGCTCTTCGCGATTGGCAAGCCTAGCGGCGGACTTTAATTTGGTGATGATGTCATCAGATATACCATGTAGATCGCAACATGCTATTCGAGATGCTCCTGCGCGCACAAAAGCTGTAGCAGTGGCATATCCCACTCCATCTTCGTGTGCTGCACCAGTGATGAGGACATGCTGACCGGTCAAGTCCAATCTCAAAGGTGATATGTAGTCGTAGGATGTGGCGTGGTGAGTGAGTATGAAGTCAGCGCCGACAGGGAGTTTTTTTACGGTTGCCATAATTGAATATTATTTGGAAATAAAGAGTTTAAAAATGACTCCATTGGGGATTTGTAACTGGGAAGGTGAGGTGTTTTTCCATTTTGACAGATGGATATATCTGATGAAAAAGTGGAGGTCAAATGACGTAGAGTGATTTGTCTCTCGGTCTTAAATAACCCGATATCTATTACCCGAAAGGATTACCTATATAGTACAGCTAGAAAACAGATATTCACGAGCAATATATTAACTTCTAAATGTAGCCCTAATCTTTCTTTCTAGCTACAACCTTTATTCCTTACGAAACAGGAGCGCTCAATGCTGGAAGAAGCGGCGCTATCGACTACCAGTTTGTATTATCATGATCCTGATAGGAATACTCTTGAGCTGCAGGTTGAGGATTCCGATACGTTGGAGGGGGCGACGGAGTATATGAAATCAGAGGCTTATTTGACGAATCCACTGGGTGTTGATTTTGATATGATGGATCTGATCAAGAGGATCAGAAGCGGGGAGAACGAGAAGAGTCTGAAAGCGAGGCCAGCGAGCGGGCCACGAAGTCTAGATACCGTCCGAGTTTAAGTATAGAGTCAGTTAGATTATTGACATGCTAAACCAATCTGTTGTCGAATCCAATTTGCAAGTCGGTAAGTAAAGCATGTATGTTCAGCCGGTACGCGCTTCTCCTGCTGTAGAGACCAGCATATCGCAAGGACATAGCAGAGAGTAATCCTTTCCTGGGTCAGGCGGGGCGAGCCATGATCATCGAGTTGAATCGACGCCAATAGCGGGGTGTTCGATTCAGCAAGGATATCTGCTAAACTCGATATAGCCGGTTGTTGTATCTCAATATCCTGTTCGAGATCGAGTTGATCCTGGAGACATGCTTTTCATTGCAGAAAGAGCGTCAATCAATGAAGATCGCAATGCCAGCCGTCTGTGGTAGAAAAAGGACATTTGTTGCGCAATGAACGAGTCCCTGTAAACTAAGACATAATCTGTGAATGGGAGATAACGTGCTGTCAACGTCTGTAGAACATCCCTATGATCAGCAACCTGGATGCGCTGAGGCTCCCATGATGGAGGAAGACAGGCCTTCCACTGCTCATACTCGTTCAAATGAACTGGGTCTGGAAAATAAAAAGTGACAACTCTTCCCAAATAAAGGAATTGAGATCTCGAGCATGGCGAGGGTTTGTTGAGCTCTCCAAGTTGTATCTTGCTGAGACTATACCTCGGCATGGAGAGATCCAACATGTTGATACAGGTCAGCTGTACTGGTAGAGGTCCGAGACCGAGGCCAAGTTGTCTCACTTGCAAACGATTGTTTGCCATTCGATAGAGGGCAAGCCCAATGTCGGATTGAAGCTGCTCAGTTCCTCTGACTGCCAGCAAATACTCGATCACATTGTTATGGAGTTTGAAAGGCTCTTCTCTCACCATGAAAACAACCTAGAGTTGGCCGTCAGCCTTCTGATCTCCTACACTATTCTCTTGTTAGTGTATCCATCTCAAACATATCAATTGTCATGATGGCCATCAATATAGCATCATCAGCGACGAGGGTATGGTGCAGAATTGCATTCCTGGCAGACGCCAGCGCAGCCCCGTATCTCGAGAATGCGATCTGCTTCAAGTTTCCATTACAGCTAATGAGATTTCCGGCATTGGCTAACGCAAAGGCCTCAACCGCAAGGTTCAACGCCGAGTTTGGAGCAGCCTTTGCTTTCATCTCGGGTAGCAAGTCCAAGTACCCAGGGTTCGTGAGCACAGCACAAGGAAGACCCATTCTGCGTAGAATACATCTAGTATCCTGTCCTCGAGCCTGTATAGAACAGGGCTGGGAATACTCAGCCAAGCTCTTTGGTTAGCTAGATTCCATGCTTTAGCAAGAGAAGGGAGGAGGCTCACAACTATGTCAGGGGTCGATGTTCAGTGCACGCAAATCATCGTCGGTATTCGTACCATAAGGATAAAGCGAGTTTGTTGCATGTTATGAACCACGACGGGCTCGCTCGGAATTGAGCTTCACGTGCGGAGTCAGCGAATCCAATATTTCCAGTCAAGTCTGAGCCATTTATCTAGGTCAGAGAGAGTATTGTGACAACCTCCAATTGCTGAGAAATTCTCTACTGTTGAACGTATCCGCCGTTCCGGTACTAGGATTTGCGAAAACTCGATACATCCTGCTTCAGATGTCAGCCTCATGTCTCTCTGCGTATCTTCTGATGTCATAACTGCGCGAGTAAGCATCAAGGTTCGAGACTACTGCACACCAGCAATCCAAATTTACAGGTACCAGGGGAAGATATAAGAAAGAGATTTAAATAATAGTAATCAAACAATACTTGAATGCAGTGCTTTAAGATATACCATAGAGATATAAAATAATATTCATTTCTATACACATTGCCCTAATTAAAGGCATAATATATTATACTTTCTAAGAACCTTCCAATGCCAGAGCTACCCAAAGATCCCCTAAGCAAATACCTCCACTCGAGAGTATGACTTGTCCTTACTCCAGCCCAGCACTACCGACAGCGTTACCTTTCGCGGCTCTTCGCCTTTGTGTTGGGGCTCAAGCATCTTCTGACCCCTCAATCGTATCACCGTGTCACAGCCGTTGGCACCACGATCGGACAGCCAAACCGAGGTGGCGCACTTGTGGTCTACGAATCATTCACGGAGCACTGTCACCTGCCACAAGTTCGGCTATGGAACCCGATACCGGTCTGTTGCTATGGGCTTGAGTTTCGATGATGAGAAGAAGACCTCCGATGCCCCGACTCAAATCCCGTCCATACCTTTCATCATCGATATGCATTGAGACTTCCAATTACTTTCCACACAGCTTCATTAACCCATTTGAAAGCTACTTGGCAACACACATGCAGTTGAAGGTCCGATCTAGGATGAAGCAAAAAGAAGACCCCGTTGAATCTAGCTCTCTTTGTGCTTTGCCCGCGTTCTCTCGTCATATCAACCCCACCATGCCGCGCACTGCTACGTTGAAACCTGATGGCTCCAAGAACAATAATGACCGAGTTGACATTGGGCCGACTCCGCTGGCGTTCAGTGAGTGGGAGCAGCTGGGCCTACAGCCGCCCCATCTACCGACCATGCGCGCCTACCGCTTGCAACGCATTTGCGATCAATTGATTGCCCGCGACCTCGGTGGCATCCTCCTGTTCGATCCACTGAATATCCGTTATGCCACCGACGCTGCCAATATGCAACTGTGGACAGCACATAACCCTGCCCGGGCCTGTTTTGTCGCGGCAAGTGGCTACCTGGTGCTATGGGACTTTCATGGCTGCGAGCATCTTTCCGAGCATCTGTCTCTGATCAACGAAGTACGCTCTGGTGCTTCATTCTTCTACTTCGAAACCGGACCCCGTACTGATGAACATGCTTTACATTTCGGCGCCCAAGTCGATGAATTGCTCCGAAAGCATGCTGGAGACAACCGCCGGCTAGCCCTGGACCGGATCGAAGTTGCCGGGCTACGTGCCCTCGAAGCCCAGGGTATACAAATTTGTGACGGACAGGCCGTTACCGAGCACGCGCGGATGATCAAGGGTCCTGACGAGATCCGAGCTATGCGCTGTGCCATCGCCTCCTGTGAAGCTGCGCTGGGCGAAATGCGCCAGGCCATGCGTGCCGGCGCCACCGAAAACGACATCTGGGCTTCTCTGCACGCTGGCAGTATTCGACGTGGCGGTGAATGGATCGAAACTCGTCTTCTTAGTTCTGGACCACGTACCAACCCGTGGTATCAGGAATGTGGTCCGCGAGTACTCCGCGATGGAGACTTGGTGGCTCTCGACACTGACCTTATTGGCGTATACGGTATGTGCGTGGATGTATCGCGTACCTGGATTTGCGGCGATCTCGAGCCTACAGCAGAACAAAAACGTCTTTATCGTATCGCCCACGAACATATCACTACCAATGCCAAGATGGTCAAGCCCGGGGTGAAGTTTACAGAACTGACGCGGAATGGTCATCGCCTGCCAGAAAGCTGCCGCGCTCAGCGCTATAGCGTCATGTTCCACGGTGTAGGGCTGTGCGATGAGTACCCATGCATCCGTTACCCCGAAGACTTTGACTCATATGGTTATGAGGGAGAACTTCAAGAGGGCATGGTGCTGTGCGTTGAGGCTTATGTTGGTGAAGTCGGCGGCAAGGACGGAATTAAGTTGGAGAACCAGCTGCTCGTGACCAATACGGGCTATGAACTGCTGACTCATTATCCATTCGAAGAGTCTTTCCTGCGCGACTGATCCTGACTGGCTGGATGGTCATACCTGAGTCCCCTGTAGATGTTTATATAGGGCTGTACTAAAGGCTATGTCTTGGTTTTGGTTACTTAAAATTGCAATTAAGTAATATGTAAATAGCTTAATAGAAATAATTTAATGGTCCTATCTCAAACTCTTTTAAATAGGACGGAACTTAAGTTCAACCCATCGCAGGGGAACATAGAGAAGGGCTGCAAGAACAAGCTCAACCTCAAACCCAATATCGCCAGTTGTCTTGGCAATAGGACCTGTATACCACTCTTGCGACATGCAAGGAACTGTCAAACCAAATGCAATGCCCATAGCACCAATTGCCGCAAGCCCTGTCGGCAACTTGGTAGGCTGGTCCCAGTGATCTGGGTTGTACCTCGAGAAATCAGTTCCTCGGAAGACAAAATGCTCGGTACCAATCACGCCCACATAGCCTGCAGCCCAGTAAGAAATGAGATACATCAGGTTCTCTAGACTGTCAAAGAATGACTTGGCGGCCTGTATAGATACCGGGATGCCCACAACGGTGTAGATAATGGTGAAAACGCTGCGTGGTATCTTCAGCATGAAGGGGGCCAGCAGCTGGAAGTTGAGTGAGATGCAGTATATAGATGCTGCGAGGTTTCCAATAACAGACAGCGACAACAACACGGCGACGAATCGGCCAAAGCCTCCAGCGGGGAGAAGCATCGCCTGCATGACACCGCCCACAGTAAATCGATCGTAGCCGTCTTTCCAGGACACAACGTTGGGTGTTGCTCCGCCAATGGCAGCTCCTAAGACCATAAGAGTCACGACAGGGAAGAATATTCCGGCATAGGTGTAGGCAAAAATCCGCCACGTAGAGACTTTAGGATGGCAGTAAACGGAGAAATCGGCAGCCAACGCCTGTTATGGAGAGTCAGCTATACTTGGTATCGCACAGACGGGGGTTGAGTCTGTTTGGAAATATCTTACAGAAAAGGGAATGATGAAGCCTGCGATAACACCGCCGTAGCTAACAATTGTAGATGCCGATGCAGCTGGTTGTTCAACTTGGTTGCTTAGATGCTTTCCACCAACACCAGTAGCGATAATGATGGCTACCAGATTAAAGATCCACGAGTAGCGCTCATATTGATGGAGGAACTTGTATCCAATAAAAGATACCACCATTGCAATCATGGAGATGATGACAATTCCAACAGTGCTGCTGATGGAACCACTTGAAACGGCAGCAAGAGTCGAGCCGCCTGTAACAGAACAGATTATGCCAAAACCGGCATTTGTACACAAGTTGAGGATAACCATGATGACGATCAAATAGTATCTAGAGCAGCAGTTGTGAGATGATTGGCCGCTGCCGTTAGGTGAAACTCTTTACTCACCCGAAGGTAAAGCGCGAAATAAGCATCTGTCGCAAACCAGTTCGAGCGCCGAATGTGCTACAGTATGCCGGGAAAGCACAACATAGCATACTGAAGAACAAAATGAGAAGTGAGCAGTCTCTCAGTGACAAACCGAAGCCCAGAGTTCCAAGCATGCCTGTGACGATGCTGTAACAAATACTGTGATTAGCATTTATAAGTTATCTGGTGCGGTCCTCAGACTTACGGCAGGATGTTGACGTTCATGGTGAACCACATGAAGAATATGTTGATGTAGCGAGTATCAGTTCGCTCTTCAATGGGCACTGGTTGCATTCCTCGGGTTTCTAATCCCCATCTTCTCAGTCGGTCGAGCCATATCGTTGAACGGCTCAGGACCTGGGACTCTGCCTCGGATACATCTACCGGCGGATCAACCGCGGCACTATTTGTCTTTTCTGATTTTTCCATTTTTGTGACCGTCACCAGCAAATGATGCAAGTGATGTGTTGGATGTTCAGAGGCCACAGGGATGCAAGGTTGAACTGGAAAACAAGGTCAATCATCAAACCGGCCAGAGCATTAGATTTCAAAACTCAGGAGATTCCGGCAGAAATATATGTCGGCAATTTACGGTGGCAAGTGAGTTACGTGCTCGGAGTGGGCCGGTCACCGATTTGATAAGGTCCACGGAGAACGGAGCACGAGTCTCAATATCTGCCGTCGTAGCCGTTAGCGCGACGTTATTCCACCACAATCAACACATCAACGAGTCAGAAAGGCGCGATAACGAAAGATAATGATACGCGTGCCGAACATCCATTCAACTACTAGGTTTGTGATAAGTGTGTAATATGCGTAACAGTTGTAATCCTATAAATTTAATAGGCCGAGCTTATCATGTTCTCACAAGACATTCCAGGCCGAAAATGAGAGCCGCGTTAGCTGTAAATGGCCATATGACCCAATCCATTAATGTGCCTATAGATAGACTCTATCGCCCAACTTAATGACAGTCCTTTCACATCGAGGTAACCGACGTTTTATAGGCAATAACAGTCTCATAGACAGAACTTAAGGAACCTTCAATTAGGATGATGCATTCTTCTGACACGAACTAAAATCGGAGACTAATCCCCGAAAGCACAATCCCCAAGAGTGATATCATTTAGACGAATCCTTGATATATTACATATTAGACAAAAGTCTTGGCTTCTTGAGGCTCACAATCGGAGCAAGCGTTGCAACAGTAACGTGAGGCCACTTGAGTCCATTGAAATCAAGCATCACCATCTGAAAGTACTGGATCTGGTCATACGCGACAGTGGCAGACTTCTTGGATGGTGGAATCTCAACGTCTGTGTCGATGAAGAACTCCGGAATAGCATCTCTAGGGCCTTGAGAAGCAGGAGACACCGTGTGGCCAACGCTCATGGAGGCATCAAGCCCTACCTCAGCACGGATCTTGGAGGTCCAGTACTGAGCCGAAACATCGATAGCGTTGTTGAGGCTATGCGCATATTGAAGCTAAAGTTAAATGGGATTTGTCAGTGTGTTGGCTTGATATGTCTCGTTGAGGCGTCATAAGCTTTAGGCATCAATCAATCGTTAGTATTGCCACTTTTCTTCTCGTGCGAAACGTTTGCCTTTAAGATGTATCTGGGTACCTATCCCGCAGAAGCACCGTTCTCTCATCATAAAGCTGCCCGAAGCTTCAATGATCTGCTCAATTTGTCAGTAATCGAAGCCTATTATAGCCAGGATATTCAGATTGAGCGATGGAGTAAGCTACTCGTCAACGTGGAGAACCCACTACGCGCATTGTCACAACTACACGACGTTCAGTACTTCAAGTCGGCCATAGCCTGTCCACCATCATCGGGATCCAGACGAGGAATCGAACAATATAACGGTAACTAGATAAATATGGCTTGTACCAAGATCGTCAGATGCCACGGCTTGTAGATCTTTACTATCAGCATTAACGATATTCTGTTATGTAAGAATTGTGACTTCGCCACTAGCAGGAGCATCTTTCTTGGGTTAACCTCTACTAAATATTTACAGATACTAGAAATAGCCACGATCTACTAGTGTCTATTTTAGTCTTTTATTAAGAATGCACACTAGCTGTATTCACAGCCTCACGGTGCCACATACTCCCTCAGGCGCGTAGATGGATCTTCCCATTGGCAGGAATTCGAGCAAGGCGATGTTGCTCACAGTGCATGAGCATAATCACCCGTGCAGCCACCATTTGAGCAGCGATTCCAAGAAGAGCGAAGTAGATCCAATAGTGCCAGGCTAATGATGCAGTAGCTAGAGGTCGAGACTCTATTATGCTTAACACTATTAGTTAATGGATGGGGCTAGCCTGCGCCACTTGGTATATGGTATGTTATATAAACTGTACTGTACTTAACTAGTTGCCTGTTACGTTTTGATTCTTTTTCCTCAACACTCCATTTTTCCAAATTAATATTTAGCACCTCTCTTATCACCATCAGACTTCAATGGCTACTTTCGCACAGCGCAATGAGCTACTCAACGAGATTCAGAACTTAATTGATGTATATTTTATTAGTTTTTACGACCCTCTCAATCACTCAAGCCTAAGAGCTTCAATATTTGGCCCTTCAGGATCGCCATATGCCGGAGGGCAATATGACTTTCATATGGAGATCCCGTTTAGCTATCCATATCAGCCGCCAATGATGATAACATTCAAGACCAAGATATGGCATCCAAATATCCACGCCGAAAATGTATATACTCAGAAAACATTAACTGCCAAATAACCTCCCATGGCGGCAAGACTGACTATACCAGGGCCAGCTCGGACGTTTCATACCCAAGCCACGAGACTATAAGTATGAGCTCAAAGAGACAATGGAAGCCATAGTCAATCTACTTAAACAGCCCAACAACTCCGAGTCTAGCATCGCGTCTGTTATGAATCCCGAAGCACAGAAGATGTTCGAAGAAGACCTAACCGGGTTTGAACGCAAGGCCCGAGAGTGGGCTGTGGAGTTCGCAAGGGCGCCGGATGACGAGGCCAAGTTTGTCTTACTGAATCCCTCTTGACCTTATCAAGATTTCTAAAAGAACCGTCACTAATCTCGTCAATTCCAGATATGCAGGATACAACCGTGATCTGATCCAACGGTATGTTGATATGGGATTTGGGACAGACGCTGTTGTGGAAGCATTTAAATACGTGAATATTGATCGAAATCATGGCCAAGATTACACTCTTGAGGAAGCTTACCAGGGCGATGTCCTCGTGCGGCTGTATGGAATGGAGTAGCGGCCCTGTCGAGGATTAAAGTATTCAATTTATATAAAGTCGTTAATCCTGAAGATATCTTAGATAGTTAAGGTATGATACAGTATATGGAGCTTTCGACTCTGGTTTGTCATGGGTGCTAAGGAAGCCATCCGAGCTCTTGCGTATGGTGCTTCTGCTAAAGTGGGCATGAAGTTCCGAACCGCATGGTGGCAAACGAAGCCATTCTATATTTCCAAAGTTGGCATAGATCGGGACAGACTTGCCCCTGCATGTCTGCGTTTACAAATCATAAAACATCAACTCGAACGCGAGAGAGGACAAGTGGGATCTTACAAGGCCTGTCATCCTTTGTGGTCGTCTACTTAGGGTCAAGATGCCCAGCGCAATAGCGCCCCTATTTCAACAACACAACACAAGACGACGCAGAGCTAAAGCGGCTGATCATCCACTACCTTGCGCGTCCTCATGCTCGGAAGAATTTTACGTTTAAGAAACTGGTCCAGTTTCTCGAAGGTCGAATACATTGGCCACCGTGGTTACGACTGGTACAGAGACCAATACATGTCGGGAGCATTCGCGTACTTCGTCCTGGACAGTTTTCCAACATGTGGCAAGAAATCATCAAGCCTAATGCACTGGTCCAACCTTATCTTATCCGAGAAGCAGCCTCATCTACCATGCCTTGATCGTAGGTGCGCTGGAAAGCGTCATTCGAGCAGCGTATGTCATGTTCCTGTGTCTCCAGAACGGGAGCGAGAAGTTTAAGGCATACGATATCGTCCTAAAACTTCTCAGAACCGGACCTGATAATGACAAGAATGTCAGCCAGCCTTTGAAGAAGGACGGCGATATGCTGACCGGCTTGCCTTTCCATCCTTTACCGGAGGAGGTGCCTACGAGACAGTTTTGCACGACGAAGAACCAGGATTTGACGGCTAGCCCTGAGAAGGAGGCTAACTAGGATGGTGTTGACATGACTTACGGTGCTGCGTTGGCTGTTTTGAGCTTGATTGAAAGTTTCTATGAATTGGGAGTGGATAAGAATGACATATATTAAGCTTGGTAGATATATATGCCGTGATTAAGGATTCAGCTCAAGACTACTCAACTAGTACTGCAATTTGTTTCTTAGCAGACTGTTAATCAGATTAGCGATGTTCGATAAAAGCTTAAGGATGAGCAACATACTACCAATGACACCGTTAACAGGAATGTCAATCGAAGTGGTATAACTAGCAGCATCACTGAGCAGGTATACATAGGCACCTCCAAGTTCCTGGATCTGAGCTAGTCGGGGCATACCGCCATAGTACTTGAGCTGCTGCTCCCAATCAGGTTGTTGCGGCACCCAGTATGTCATAGCCGTATCAACTAGACCTGGAGAGACCGAATTAACACGAATATTATACTTTGCCCACTCCATGGCCAGGGTGTGAGTCATGTTTCGAATGCCAGCTTTGCTTGCTCCGTATGGAGCTGAAGGTACGCGCTGATGCTATGGTGAGCTACTATGTAGTGTATGCGGACATTCATAGAGTACTGACTTTATTCGGGCGGTATGAAGCCATGGATGACGTGAAAACAACAGCACCCTTGATGTTAAGCTTGATGAAGGCACGTGCGGCCGCACGAGCGCAGTAAAACGCACCGAAGACCTATGATATATCAGCGTTGCCCGGACACTGGATATTGGGTCGCAAGCACGTTGATGTCGAAAAGAGCGTGAATCTCCTCCTCAGTGAAGTCCAAAGCAGCTTTGTGGTTTGTTCGGCCAGCGTTGACGACCATACCGTGGAGAGCACCCTCTGATTCAACGATCTGATCAACCGCCGATACAACAATGGCCTCCTTTGTAACGTCGGCTTGGATTGCCTTCAGCTTTCCCTGCCATCTTTTTTGCGCTCCGGCAAACTCTTCACCAGGTTCCGCGTAGTCGATCGAGTAGACAACTTGAGCGCCATTGTCGAGGCAGGCCTCTGCGACGCCGAGACCAATACCGCGATTGGCACCGGTGACTTTAAGCGAACCAAAGTTAGCGGTTAGGCACATGAAATGGAACAGATGGCGCCTGGGCTACTCACTCGCAATCACCTTGCCAACTAGCGTGACTTTGGTCTGATGCTGCTGGGCGACGGCAGCGGTTGGCTCTCCAGTCGTCTCGACTTCAGTGACTGATGTGCCCATGGTGTCTAAAGCCCGGACTTTTTTGGCGTATTTGCTGATTATTGAGTAATTAAAAAAACAGTTTACAATACTTGCACTCTAGCATAAGACGAAATTCAGTAATCAGATTCTATTATAAGGGAACCTCTTAATTTATACTTCTCTTTTCCAGAGTTGAGAGGCCTTGCCAATAACTCGAGACGCGATAGCCTGTCGATCGAGACCTCGTCTCGAGGCACATGCATCAACCAAAGGTGGAGAAACGCCAATGTAACTAAGCTAGATGCCCCCGAGCCGAAGGCACTGCATCAGAAACCAAGAGCCAAGTCACATCAGGGCAAGGCCAAGGTTATGGAGGTTGTTGGCCCCTGCTAGACAAGATATCGTGCGGGGTAATAACCTCTTAGACCTCAAGAGCAAAGTTCGCCTTTGCCAATTTTGACATCTTTACCTTGAGTAGGTCTACCACAATTTGTCCCTTTCCTTGACGCGGGCCTCTAAAAGCAGCCTAACGCGCCGACCGAGGCCGGGGTTCAATCGGCATGCTGTCACGCTATAGCAGCTGTATGTGCAGGGTGTTATAATTGAAGTATAAATAAAGGAGGATTAATATATTATAGATATTATATATAATTAAGATATATATAAAAGAATTCAAATACTATATCACACTACTTACTTCTTGAGAATGACAATCAGCCCCAGCTACTGGAGAGGCGCTGTCAGATAGCTGTAGATTGAGCGGAAGGTCAAGGGTATCATAATACTGCGAGGAATCAGGCGACAGAACGAGTCAGTAGTAGCCTAAGTATAAAGCGAGATTTATAGAACAGACACTAAACAGAAGCGAATAGACAGTAAATCATCCACGCGATACAGCCTCATTCTGCAATATATATATTTACTGTCGGGTAGGGTCAAACATGTCCATCTAAAAAGGAGTGCAAATAGCAAGGGTTTAATGAGCTTCGTTTCACATTCAGCATCGGAGTCAGCGGCTGACAGTGGGCACGGCCGCTAAACGGTCTGAAAATGACAGGTAACCCCATCGCGTTACGTCAGCGGTTCCAGTGTTTTTATAAAGGCCAAGTTGATACACGTGTAATCTTTGCAGTCGCCAAACAAAACCTCAATTGCGTGTTTAACGATCATGGCCAACTCTCAGTTTCCTCCCTACGAGGGCACAGAAGTCATCGGCTTCCAATTCTCGAATTCCACTGACCCTGCGTCACTCTCGGATGAGAATTCCGAGGTCGGCAAGATATGGGCGGCCACGCTAAAGACGTACCTCGACCATCCAGAAACCGGCATCGTCTGGTGGGGGATTGTACATGACGCTGCGAATAAAGCTAAGCTGTTTATCGGTAAGTACAGTGAAGCGGCTCGATAAGAACCGCCGTGCTAACGAGACTTGGTGGAAGATTGGAAGAGTTTAGCTGGTCGGGCTCAATTTGAGGCTAGCCAACAAGCAACAGAGCTCGCCAGCGCCTGGAAATCCATCACTGTAGCGCCAGCCACTAAAGACGTCTACAAGTTCTCCTCCAGCGATGTCGCCAGGCAAACGGCTTTATCCAGCACCAACGACACAGTCACAGCCCACTTGAGTTTCCGATTCGCCAATTCGCTCAATTCCAGCGAAGTTCAGCAATTGGACGCCGTACTCAAGGAACTAGATTGCGCCATCATGCTGAGCCCAGGCGCTGTCGTCGCCAGCTACTCAATTGGAGGATGGAGCTCAGACCACAGGTCATACAGCGCGGCCTACCGCTATCTCAATGCGAATGCTCTTAGAAATTTTATCCAGGGCGACAACAAGGTCAGAGAGTTATTGCAAATCTTGCAGTCTCGCGCTTCAGGCGGTATGGAACTTGAATTTCTGGAAACGCGAGTCTACAAGCAGGGCTGGCAAGGGTCTGTTACCAAGACAGAGCCTGATAACCCGACTTTATCGGGGTTCATGGCCGAGGCGCAGGCCATGTTCACGTTTTGACACGCCTAGGATCTAAGTGGGATGATTCTTGCGTGAGGCTGGTTCTGTGAAACTCGGCACGGCTCCGGGCTCGGAGGATCGCTCCGATTATTGATGAATCGCATCAGTGCAAAAGGGACAGACGATGTCGGTCATAGCTTATGTATAATAATTATTGTAGAAATAAAAGGTGCAATTGAGCACTGCTTCTGTAGTCTGAGTCATCCAAAATCACATAAATCGACTTGCTGGTTTCGGTGACTGCCGAAGTCATGATAACGAAAGACGGTTTATCATTGGTAAAACGCCGAGACTAACTCCTTGTCGCCCACTTCGCGTGCCTCGTAGATCGAAGGGCGCATCGCAAGCCAATGACTCACCGTGTTCAGGTCGCGTATTTATAAGCATGAATCCTCATTGATCATTCATTCTCTTCTCTATTTACTTTTCCTTTAACTAGGAGCTCAACACAGCTCGAGCCCATTATGACATCTCTCAGAACAAAGTTCCAGTCGCGATCCTGGCAAAAGGACCAATTCACCATTTCAACTCATCCCAAACTATTCCCTATTTCCCAACTCACAGATATCTTCAATTCAAAGGAGTTCTACTGGGCCAGCGCGCTACTCCCTGAAGCCTTCAAAGAAGCCCTTCACAACTCCCTGTCCTTCGGTATCTACGACTCGGCCAAATCCTCCGGCCCAGATTCACCAGGCAAGCTGATTGGCATCGCTCGCTTGGTGACCGACTTTGTCACCTTTGCGTATCTCACAGACGTATGGGTTGACCCGACATATCAAGGAAAAGGCCTGGGGAGCTGGCTTGTTCGTTGTATGCGGGAAGTGTTGGATGAGATGCCAGATTTACGAAGGGCAATGTTGCTTACGGGAGATTGGGAGAGGTCTGTACCGTTCTATGAAAAGCTTTTGGGTATGAATTTGGTTGAACCGAAAAGGGGTGAAGGACTTGCTGTTATGGAGAGTAAAGGGAGAGGGCATCCGACATATGGGAAGTCAGGACTAGGCTATAACTAAGGGTGAGCTTTTGTTCCTTTTGAACAGCAACTGCACGAATTCAAACACCTGAAAGCTAAAGTTTCTCTGTTATTGAGATTCCTTATGGCAAGCACCCTTTTCTTATTATATTGAGTGTCAAATTTCCGAAGAGTGGACCTCTTGTCAGACCTGGTTATGTAATGATACTGAGGTTGCTGTTGCTTTTGATCCAAGGAATGAGGATGTAAAGGCCTCCTCGGGAACTGTTCTCTTCTCAAGTGCTAGCCGTGTTTGGATATTCGTGTGTATACCTCAAGTCGCTCCTCTTTGCTAGTCACCACTGAGGCAATGGAAAAGGATTGAAAGAGTTTCTCGGCACCGAAAGACTAAATTAACCCGAATTCAACATCAAATTTACATAATGTCTACTCTATACCGTCTAGACGACTAACACGCCACCGTCCTACGTAGAACCATGCTAAAGCGTCTGAAACCATGCAGCGCGGCAGTCAACCCGAGCCTTCAATCCGTGTATCACCCTCCCGTCATCAGTCCGTCCATTCGGAGATCCTGCATTTGACTTCGGTCCCGATTTCACTTCCAGATAGGCGTCGACCACGCGGCATTGTCGCACGAACAGGTAAGAACAGAGCTGTACCACCATTGCCAACCGGAGATCCGTAAATCCTGGCGTTATGGTTCCTTGAGAGGTATGGCGTTCAGCATCAGCGACATCCTGCAAGGCACCTAGTACGGCTCCAAAGCTGTCGAGTAATAGCACATGGCATGCAACCACTAGATGGTGCGCCACATGGTTGTCGCTCACAGCCTTATAGGTTCGGGTTCCGAGTTCCTCTTGAAGTGAGAGTGTCGTCGTTGTGAATTCGGATGAGCACGAAACCAACTCAGCGATAACCTCCCCGTTACGTGACTCTTTTTCAGTAGTCGAAAGAGAATTGAGAATGCTGTCTTCATCGTTCATCTCTTCGGAAGGGTTGAAAAGCCATGCCATGACGAGCTTGAACACACCGTCATTGAGCAGCAACGAAGGCACATGTCGGTTAGTATCTCCATCTTTATGAGATAGTCTCCCGTTCTTGAGTACTTCCTGGATCTTATTGGAGAGGGCTTGGACTCTAGGTGTAAGGCGACCAAGGGCAATTGTGGCGTTCTTGACATGGCAAAGCGGTAGTTGCCTCACTTGCGACGAAACGTTGGCCGTACTCAAGTGCCAGTCGCCTAGAAGGTCAGGTACAAATGAATCATGCAGAGCATTTTTCTCACCCAGTTGAATGTCCATGTCGGTGCTGGACATCCAGAAGAAGTCAATGGGGTGGTATTGTGCATGCGTGGTGTCCCACGAGCAGACGTCTGGTTGCAACGCATGATCCGACCATGCTTCGGGCATTAGTTTTAGGTACGGTCCCGGGGCTAAGATCGGGTCCGACTCAGGTTGATATGGAGCAATGGTTCCAGAAGCATGAGGCGGGGCTGACAGCTGGAGGCTATACGTCATTCCAGGTTCCTGGATACTCGCAAAGTCATACTCCTCGGGCGTAAGCGTTTGCACAACCGTTTCCCTGCGACTTGTTGAGGGCATAAGCACCGTCTCGCCCTTGTAATGGTGCAAACTCGGACGTCCCTTGGGACGGCTAAGACTGTACACGCACTGAGTGCCATGTCGATAACAACGACTGCAAGCTCCTGTTCTGCTTCCTCCGGCAGGAGTGCACCTTAGCTTCTGGCTATGACATCTGTCACATGACTGTCGGCGTGAGGGTACAGTTGTGGGTAGACTTGGCGAGGAGGGGGGAGTGATAGATCAATTGCACTGGCGATTGATGATATTTTGCAGTGGTAATGGCTTTCAGTAACTAGTTCTTCGAAAAGGAGTAAGAACCAAGTGGAGTCCGGTAAGATATACTAAAAGCCTACTCTGAAGATAGTGGATATATATCCAAGTCTGTTCGGAGACAACTTTCGATTGAATCGGTTATACCCAATAGAATGTCAGAACCCAAAGTCCTACTGCATCTCTTTGAAATTTTCAATGCAGATAAGCAGCCACTTTCCCACCACTTTCAACCTCTAATCCACATTTTATTGCTTGTGTACATGATACTTTTTGAGTGTTCTAAACAAGGGCGAGGCTGAGCGACTGTCTGACGTCTGATCTTGTGTATCCTCTAGCCTTTAACAGTGGACAATTAGGCTTATGATTTCTTGATATATAAATATCTGGTATTGCATATAGTTTGAATATCGACAGGTCGATCTGTAAAGGGAAATAATTAGCCATGTAACGACAAGTATTATATCCTACTGAGTTCTTTCTATTAGAATGAGTTCTCAGCCACAAGTCTTAACTCAAGTTATCTTCAAGCCAATAATGCGAGATATAATATACTTCTGGATAAATAATAACTGTCTCTTAAAAATAGGAATACTGTAATTAATTTAAATAATAAAAAGTGTCAGACTTGGGCTAAATATATAAAGATAAATTACTACCCTAAAGTGAGAACAGGGCTGAGCTTTAGAATGGGATTTGCAGTTAGCCTATCTACTCTTATATAAGCCTGATAAGCGATTATCGATAGGCTAAGGTAACGCTTATCTCGTGTCTACTTCTTATCGATAGCACTAGGTACTGTATCCTTCTCTATCCGAGGCCTGTTAGAGATTGATAAGCACTTATCGATAGGCTTATCTCCTGCTTGTCTTGCGCTAGAGACCTTTTGCTTCCGCGTTTCCTACTCTATATATCTCACTCTATCACTTTGCTATATTGCCCTACTGTCCCTGGTGCCTTCAGGAGAGATATAAGAGTGCTAAGTAGCTTAGTGGTGTTAATGGACTTTTCTTTACTGAGCTAAAGAAAAAGAATTTCAGGGTGGTTTATTAGTGATTTCCGTGGAATCTCAATTAAGGTCCTTTATCTGTACTGCGATAACTAAGTCTCCTTGATACCCTCTTGTTCGCCCTCTTTGATCTCATCCCAATCACCATCACCATCAACCTTCTTCGTGGCATCTTTTGGGAGAGGGGCCGTAGGTTGTGCATTACTATTAATTTCCCAGAGCTTGATCCAAAGTAAGATCTGCGTCGCGAGAATAAAGACACCAGCACCCAAGACAGCTACCCAGGCCAGCAATATGCCAGTAGCAACTGGGGAGTAGATAATGAAGCCCAGCATCCGCGGCTTGAGGGAACTTGGGTATGTGCGATTGACCAGCCCGAAAGAAATTCGCCAGGCAGATATAATGACCCAGGAACCATGGAGAACCAAGAGAGGGAATACAGATGTGCAGACTAAAAGGGCGAGATATTTGCGAAGTCGTGACGTAATGCGATCCTTGAGCCAAAAGCCAGGACGAGGCTGCGGGGTTGCAGTGCTGGACTTGACGACAGACATAACTTTTTCTTCCTTTTTATCGTCTTGGTCGTCTTCATCTGGAAATGAATCGACCTGCTTTGCTGACCACCAGCAATTGACTATGATGAGGACTGCGAGTGTCCAGAAGAGGTCGCTCTTGAGGTACTCGTAGCGGGCGGTGTCTGAGTACCACCAGGACTCATAATGTGAGCAGGGCTTAGTAGTCATCCTGGCAATTGATACAGATAATGGTAAGAGAAATTGAGATGAATTACGAATGAGACTGAGGGGAAGAGTTTATTCTTTTATTATAAAAGCTTCTGTTTAAATGGCTGCCTGGAGCATCATTTTGCTTCCCCACATTCCATAATTTCCTTGTTGTGATTGGCTTCATATGCTGAGCACTTGAGGGGCTAGTCCGTCAGCATGGCAACAAGGATGATTCACTCTATTTAAATGCTACGTAATAAAGAGATTTAGAGACTCAGCCCCTCGGCTTTTGGCCACGTAAACGAATGTAGTATCCACCGAAACCGAAAACCAATCTCAGCTATCAAATCAACCAAGTTACAAAGCCACTCCTTCAGTCTTCCTAGGCGTACCAGACCTAAGACCGATTGAACCCCAGCACGCCTCAGGCTTATCATGTAATCCCAACCTTCAAGTACCTGTTAGAGCTCTTCGCTATACGGCGAAATTACCCCTGGTTGCATTCTGGGTTAGGGCTGGTATTAGGAGGACCAGCCTTGATCTTGATGTTGACCGTGCCACTGGGACCACTGATATCAATTGATACCTCTCCAGCCTCGGTATTCTTGTCAATAACACTCTCCAGGGCGGTGCGAATGATGTCAGCCTGGGAAGTATCAGGAGATTCCGTGCTGCACTCCTTCTTGGTAGCCTCGTTGATTTGGCCCGAGATGATACCAGCTATGGCAACGCCACCTGCATTGGCGACGAAGGGTTTGTTGAGGAACTCCCAGAGATTGCCAGAGGAGACATACTCAGCAGTGCTCAGCCAAGCGCTGTAACCCAAGAGCAACACATAGTTGGTTGCTTTGACGACGCATTTTTGGCCAGCCCTGCACGTGCCTACAAGGTCGCGCGATTCAAGTTGAGTGCCATCAGAGATAGTACTGTTACCGACGATCTCGTCAATATCGAGCTCAACGGCAGACCTCCTATGGACTATGTTTTGTCAGGACAAGAGCGGATTGCCTCGAGATACGTTTTACTTACGTTTATCGTCCCACTCATTTTCAGGGACACCTGTGAAGACGCCCTTGGCAAGCTCTTGCCAGCGAACGTTTTTGCCATCGAACTCGCTGATTTCACCGTGTTTAACACCGAGAACTCCTTGGACTCCAAGAAGACCGGCTACGACAGCGGTGAGGAATCGAGTGTGAAACATAGTGGCTAGGTTTGAGACAGTTTGTGAAGGAAAGAGGACAGGATATTGCGAAGAGTGATACTGTGTGATGATGATTTCCAATGTTCAGTTATGCCGCAATTGTGTGACTTTAAGTAGTTTCCCTTCATATGCAAGACTATTTTTAATGAAGTGAGAGTCTGATAGAGCACATCAAAACGTAATGCTTTGCTTCATTGCTTCTGTCTCTACACTCGGAATCCCGTTTCGTCTGCCGATCGATATTCTCAAGTTTTGGAAGTCATCCTTCGTGAGTTCCTTCTAGGCATCAAGAAACTTCTAAGGTTGATGATCAGCCTGCTCCGCCTTGTTTGGAAGGAGCTTTTTCATAAGCAAAGGATTCAATTACTCGTATGCAGGGGTAAAACCGTAAAAGGCCCCCAACGTCAGCACTCGGATGACGAGGGAAATCCCGCAACCTGCAGATCGATGACGATCAATAACCCGGAAGGCAGATCTCAGAACCGAAGGATTTATTAAGTTTCCGAAATTAGACCCGGGACTTGCTAAAAGTCCGAAGTCCCTTTCTCGAATAGATACACTGACGTAATTGACTGTGAGGCGCATGATGTAAGCGTCAGCTGTAAGGTCCATCAACTCAAAATAACACTCTTGTAAGAGGCTAGGGAACGCATTCGACCCATAATTATCTAGAAGAGAGGTTATTTCGCTGCCTGTTTCTTGATCCTATGTCAGAGATCATCGAGAAGGAATATCTCAGGATCAAAGGATTATCTGACCTTCTGAAATGGAAGGTCGGCATTCCTTTGAGAGGCGAATTTTCAGTTTACGGATAGAGACATTACGTAGTGTCTGAAGTTGTGCTGTAGTGCTAGACCTTTCGACATAATGGTTACTGAGTCTATGAAACTTTGCAAGTTGAAGGAAGACTTTCCCATTGAGATAGGCTCCCTGAAGAAGTATTAAAGTCCTCTGTCCACCCCCGAACTCAATTCCAAAACATTCTCATCTTCATTTTCTCATTACAATCTGATAAATCTCAACTACCAACACTTTCAAAACACCTTCATCTTCTATCCCAACTATCTACATCATGATGTACTCATTGACTGTCTTGATCGCAGCTTGCACTGCTTTGGCTGCTGGTTCACCCACTCGCCCCAACTTCGCTGGCCTTCAGGCTCGTGATGATCTTCTTGGACCAGCCACATGTCCTGAGGGTGACAACTTTGCCCTCAACGAAGAGGATGCTGCTGCTGGCGCCGAGGGGTTCAAGTTGTGGGTCGAGCAGGGGGCTGATGGAAAGATTGACCTCTCTGGTAACTTCAAGGGCCAGATTTCTGTATGATATGTCCTTTCCTTAAAAGTTCAACGCTAACCGCGGGATTCCAGAAAACTCACAAGGGCGTAACCTTCTTTGCTTGTGATTACAAGAGTGGAGGAAAGGGTAGTTACATCAACGGCAACTTAGTCCAGTCGGTTCTTCGAAAGGATGGCTATCTCGATAGCAAGTGCGGCAGTGGCAGAGGTGGCTACGAAAGCAGCAACGATCTCAGCATTGGCCGAACCTTTGTAAGTCCAATACGACTCCATACATTATAAAAATTGCATAGCTAACATTTGGAATATTCAGAATGGCGACCACTATTGTTAAAGAAAGCAAGTTACAGCATGTTCACAGCTCTGCGGTAAAACTAAGGATATATATATAACTAGGATACTGTCTTTACCTCAGATATTTGTCTGTCTTTACCTTAGATGTTTATTAAGATTTTTTATGCTTCTTTGCTTCCGAGATATTTGTAGTCTTATTCATCCTTTCATGAGCTCGAAAGCCTTATGCACAGTTTCCAAGATACCTGCGAAAGGATTTATGACACGGTCTTGGATTTCAGAGCTGCTTTTTATGCTCAGTGCGCCCGCGAGCATGTAGCCTGCGCACTCAAGGCGGTTGAGCTGACTTGTACTAGTCGTAGCCACCCCATTGTTATGGCCATAGACCTCCCTCATCTTTTAGCTAGCCTCTGAGAAGATGGTGGTCAGAGCGCTAGTGGAAGGACACTGAATGAACATGATCTTCGCGAAGATGTCTCTTACAGCAGCGCCAATTGGTTTTGTCATCCATGCCCAGGTTGTCAGCGTTTCAATTCAGATGCATGCAGGCCTCGATTTCCTGACGCATCATGGTGCATCGCCATTCCCTGTGTCCGTAATGCAAAAAAGAAAACTGGTAAATTAGGTCCAGGTGTTTTCGTTTATTACCCAATCAGTACTGTATTAGGTCTAGACTTAAAGCAGATTATTATCGTATATCGCATCACTACTGTCTTACTAAATCTAACTAGTAATAGCTTAAGGGGAGTTTGAGGGAGTTTTTAGTTAGATTCCAGGAACTATCGATTCGTATTGGGATTTCGGAAGCTTAGCGTATAACAAGCTTTGCACTATGAATCTAGCGACCATAGCCAAGCTTTTCAAGTGCCCTTAAAGCCCAACGCCTGTCCACCTCCTTTTTAATAAACCAGTTTATACCTTCCCCCTCACCCAATCCAAAACTCACTGGATTAACGCTCGCTACTATCTTTCATTCTCATGATGCATTGGATTTCCATTGCCGCTCTTGTCAGCGCTTCGCTGTTCCCTGTAGCCAGTGGCAGCCCATGCCGTCCCCATTCAACTACTACCTCGGCGATTTCTACTACTGCTCTTACTGTTGAGAGCTCAAGCACCACGGCTGTTGAAAATCCTACTACCGTCACCACGACCACGACCGATGATGTGACGACCAATGCTTCCGAGGCAACTACCACCACGAATGCCGAGAGCACAACAGCTGAGGAGTTAACTTCAACTACCAAAGCCGTGTCAACCTCAACCGTTGAAGCTAGTACTACCACCACCGCCGAGACAACGACCGCTGAAGCTACTAGCACTACAACCACTGCGGCTGCCGGTCCGACCAACGCCGTCCAGAACGCCGGATTTGAAGATGTGCCAAACACGGCCTGGGTTCTACAAGGCAGCACCATCATGAACACTGGCCTGGCTCATACAGGCACCCATTTCCTGTAAGATCACTCTTTCCATCTTGCAAAGCCCCCTATTGACAAATGCTATGTAGTGAAATCGACGTGAGCAATAACTTTGCCATTGGACAAAACATCGCCACCCAAGTTGTCAATGGTCTCGACACCACTCTCTCGTACCAGCTGGCCTTATATTACACTGTATTCAGCAAACCGACGCCCGTCATCATTCCTGGCACGATTTGCTTCGTCCAGGTTAATCAGGATAACTCTATAATACTGCAGTCCCCTGTAAACTTTGCGAACCTCGACTCATACCAGCAGTATAGCATATCCTTTACCCCTACCAGCCCTAGTATCTCTCTAAGCATAAGGCTCCGATGTACTAATGGTCGGAGGGTTACACTTGCTCTTGGTATTGATGATGTTTCTATTGAAAGTACCTAATTGTTGGTTCTAGGATATCAACAAGCCAGCGGCCAGTTCTTAGCTCTTGGATCTTCTATAACTCGCTCTATTACAAGCCGTAGTCGACTGTCTCTATGCTTGATGTCCCATCCAGAGATATTATAGCCTCTTGTCTAGAATGTCCACTATTGCCTGATGCCCATATCTTGTAGCAATTGCTAAAGCTGATTTTCCTTTCCAGTGTCCTGTAGGAATAACGTATCCAGCATTCGGCCCCTTTTCAACCAGGAAAAGCACTGCAGGTCTGTTCCCCCATAGTGCAGCTTGGCAAAGCGGTGTAAGGCCCCAGCAATCAACTGAGTCTGGCCCAGCCTTGCCAGTTTCCAGCAGCTCACGGATTGCACCAACATGACCCTTCTTGGCAGCATCTGAAAGAGGGGTGTTCCCCTCTTTTTCCATATGAAGGGGGTCAGCCTTGTACTTCACCAGCAAAAGTCTGACAACGGACGTCATACCCTTTTCTGCAGCATGAGAGAGAAGTTCTGCCTTTGGAATCAGGGGAGTCCGGGCCAGCTTGACCGATTTCCACTAAAGTTTGAATGACAAGTTCGTGCCCGTTCCTCGCCGCATATATAATTGGTGTCAATCTCGTACTCTCGACTTGGCCAGTAGACGTTAGACCGACAGTTGCCCCCTTTGTAATGAGAAGCTCAACGATCGTCAAATGCCCCTTTTCTGCTGCAAAAGAAAGCGGTGTTCTTCCATTGTAGAATTGTGCTCCAATGAATGTCGCCTTTACCTCAGTGTTAGGGTTGGTCCCCATATCAAGCAGCGTCCTCACTGTAGTTGTATATCCATGTCGTGCGATATGGGACAGGGCCGTGCGCCCGAATCGATCCGGTCGGTCGATCTCGACCCCCCGAGTGTCAAGAAGTAGTCTTACAATAGGATCATACCCTCTTACTGCTGCAGATAGAAGAGGTGTAGACATATGTTGAAGAGGATCTGGGTTTGCTCCATTGTCCAGTAGTAGCCGGACGATGTCTTGGTTATTGACGCGTGTTGCGCGAAGCAGTGGTGTAAAACCCGAGGCTGTTGAGAAGTTGACCTGGGCGCCATTCTCAATCAACAGTCGTGCAATAGCCTCATGCTCCTTCTCGACTGCACGGCCTAATTCAATGCTGATATCGCCAGGTTCCGTGTCGAGGAAAAGCCTGACCAAACTCTCCCACCCACTTTCCACGGCATAAGACAGTGGCGTGCGGCCGGATTTGGACCTGACCGAGGAAGAAGCCCCATTAGAAATCAAGATACGAACTGCGGTTTCGTGCCCTTGCTGTGTAGCAAATGACAGTGGAGTGCGCCCTGCGTTCTTATTACGATAATGCCCTGTCGGAACAACTTCACCATCTTGAGAATCCACTTTTGCTCCCCTTTCAAGGAGCGTTACCATAATGGCACCACAACCCTGCTCGGCTGCATAAGATAGGGGAGTCCTTCCTGTTCGGTCAGCTGAGTCTACCGCTGCCCCCATGTCAAGGAGATCCTCAACCAGCTCAACCAAACCGAAGTACGCCGCTATATGAAGGGGCCTCATGAAGAAGTAACCAACTGTGAATCTCTGTAGGGCGTTTCTCATGACAAGACTGACCGTCGCTTCATCATTCATGAATTCGATGAGCTCATGGTTCGGAATGGAAGATTTGCGCCCGTGATGTCCCCAATTGAGAGCGCTGTACCACCATAATGGATAAGAGGATCTGGTAGCGAGGTCAAAGTCGAGAAAACGGTACCGCTCATTCTCGCTAACCCATAGATGTGCCATACATGTCTTTGCAATGTCTTGTTCCGTCAACGGAAATAGCTCATCGGGGTTCTGGATAAGATATTCTTGCGTGGTAAAATGAACAAGCCGAATGATCTTCCTCGACTCATCGAAGGCTACAAGCCCGGCACAGACAGAGATCATAGTCGACTCGAAGGGCAAGTCTTGTGTGCAAACCATACGGTATTTGGATCTTGTCGCAAGGGCGTACCGCAGATCCTCAATGATCAGCTCGCTTCTCGCGTATGTAAGCCAAAGGAGAACTCCTTTAGCTAGCATCGCGTGATCTGACTCCTGAGATTTAATCCTGGTCATAGTTTGCTCGTAAGCATCGGATAAGGCTTTAGCGTTGCCCTTCCTACTGCCTCGCTTGAACATGGCTAACTGGTTTCGTATCTCTGTTTCAGAGACTTTAAAGCTTAGCAAGTTCAGATATATCCGTGCCAAAAGAAACCTGCAAGCCGTTAGTAATGGGTCTTATGCCTGTTAAATGATAACATACATTCCGCCCACAGATACCTGAAGAGACTCTACAATATCCCGGCGAAGCTCCTTATTGTGCCGGATGTCAGGTGGCAATATGTTAAAGTTTCCTTCGATGTATGTGCCAATATCATCCTTCACTACATTAACCTCTAGGTTCATGCTGTTGAGGAAGCTGGATCTGATCTCAGAAGAGATTGTGATGTCATACCGTGAAGTGGCAAAGATATTGACGTCAAATTCTTGCTGCAGTCGAGCAAGCTGCACTAGAAAGGACTCTCTTGCGCCAGGAGCACTCCCGTGCTCGTCAAGTGCGTCGACTATGATAAACACTTTCGAGTGCTCAGAGATCACAGACGCAAGAGTGGAAATGATCTCTCTGGAAGATGGTCGTGTCCGTTGGATAGCATGGCTTGTGTAGAGAGACCGTAAGGACTCCGGCAGGGACGGCAAACCTGCGGAAAGCTGTTTCAGGATACATGTAAGGAGTCCATCGCTGGTTTGTTGATCTTGTCTCTGGAAGTTGCAGAAGATGTATGAGATACCGCTTGCAGAGTCCCCAGCAAGTTTGGAGCTTAGGTGATCTATCAGACCTGATGTCAGGATAGTCTTTCCAACACCTGGGATGCCTCGGCAAAAGAGAGTTTGTCCCGGTGTCTCCAACCAGGTTCGGTACTCCGACGTATCGAGAAGCCAACTGCCAGTTCCTGGCTGTTGAGCCTTCTGAAACTCGCTCTGCTGCAAGCCGTAGTCGACTGTCGTTAGCCAGGCAAGAATCTTGATATCATCCCTTCTACTCTGATTGGACCTAATCTCAGCGACATCCTCGCGTGTTTTGGAGACAAGCGAGTGGACTATCCTTAATCAGCTGGTGATTGGGCGTGAGGAACACAGAGATCTTACCATCGTTCAACAAGTCTTTCAGTTGACGCTCGCTTTCCACATCATTTGGTTGCACATACTGTAAGAGCTCCTTTGCAGAAGCCGCGGCTACAATAGCTGCGTGCCCCTGCCAGTCTTTGTTCTTATGTGAGTCGGCATAGTCACATATATCCCGTATGACAAGACAAGAAAAGTGATTCACTAAACCCGCAGCCTCCATTTCGATACAGACGACCTGTCCTCCGAGGTCTTTGTTGAGTTTGTTCCGTGATGCAGCGTCTTTGATCAACTTATCGCCTGATGCTATCAGACCATAGTGTATGCGCATCTCTCGGTCTTTCCTTTTCACAACCATAGATCTATCACAGAACCGACAAGGTTCCTCCTCTTCATCCTCGCTCTCATCTGCATCTTCATCATCCGTGTTGCAAATTATGCCTGTAATATGATCGTAAGACGACTTGAACAACACGTCTTTGAGTGACTGACCCCGTAGAGACACAGCGGCAAGCTTAGGCCATTTCTGTTTTAGCTCTTCGAGGTACTCCGGTATCTTCGTCCCGACCAGATTGTGTTGCGTCTCCAGTTGTGTAAGAGCCGTCAACAATGACTGAGGTGGATTGTTAAGCGACCCAGTTCGTTCGAATTCTCCTTGGCCATGGACCTTACCAGCATCCCATTACACCACTCCAGGATAGTCACCGGAGGATGTACCAACAACAACATCTCCCAACCGGACCTTATTGGATGGCACACCACCGCCAATACCTACCATGAGACCGACTCTGATAGAGGGAAAACTAGTGACTAGATGACTAGCAACTGTTGCTCCTGGGGCATTCCCGATCATACCCTTTTGTAAACAAGTAATGGCAATGTTGTGAGGCCCAATGGAACCAAGAGTATACGAGTTGATGTCGTTTCGGGGCTTCGATAGTGCTGGGTGCTGATGATCCAGCATGGCTGTAGCGGCCGTTGGTTCCTTAGGCAAGGCGCAGACCCATCCGACGGTATAGTCATTACGCGTGAAGACATCCCGGTTTCTCCTATGTTGACTCATCAGAGGTTCTGGCTCCGACTGTACGGGTATGCGTGGATAAAATGGTTTAAGAGACATATAGAGAAACGAAAAAAGAGGGCTAGCACAGGGCTTCCGAAATGAGGCCCCCACCATCAGCAGATCCGATTCAAGACCAATCGTAGGCCCGGACCGTCTGAACTGGCCTGCAGCTTGCACATGAGCCCTTGTATTCATATATGGGGGTCTTACCACCTTGGTCTCGAATTTGGGGAGATAGCAAAACTTAAGACCATGATAAAAGATTTAGATGAGATAGCGTGAGTTTAGAGAAATTTCGACACCTTCTTTTAGTACCCTCTTCTGATGTTTCAATCTTTGGTGGTGCCTATTGTCATACTTAGCTATGCAAGACTGTGTCCGATTGAATTGAAGCTTTTCTATGTCATTATCACTGTCAAGGCATGAAAGGGTGAGACTGGGAGTCATTGATAAATATTTACTATTCTCTCCATATGTACCTGAAAACTATATACAAGAAAACTGAAACGTGGCGATTATTTGTTGTCGAATCGCGAAACAAGGACGGATCCACCAAGAGCCTTAGTAGCATAGTTAAGAATACCATAGCGATGTCCGGGGAAGAACTGCCAATCATTACCAAGCGAGACAGTGGATCCAAAGTTGGTAAAGCTGTTGCCATCGGTGCTATAACTGAACACAGCAGATCCAGCAGCACCAGGGCTGATATTAGCGGTGACACGGAGATACACCTTGCGGAAAGAAACGTTGTTTTGTCGGACTGAGACACTTCCAGTGGACTTCGTTGTCCAGTCAGTGTTCATGCTGAGGCCTGTGTTGAAGACTAGGTTGAAGTTGCTTCCTTCACGTTCGATGCCGATCCAGGCTGACGAGTCGCGGAGAACAGCGAGACCAGTGCGATCACCATCGGCCATCTTGGAGAAGTCGATGAGAACTGTACCAGTTCCTTGAGGGCCACGGATTCGATGAGTGAGGGTGTTGCGAGCTTGATACAGGTCCTTGGTAACAGTGGCGGTCTTCAAGGTCAAGCCGTTGCTGACACTAAAGCTCTTGGTATCAGGGTTATGATTCCACTCCCAATCAGCTCGGAGGTTGGGACCAGTGAAAGTATCAGTACCAATAGGGCTGGGAACAGTGCGCTTAGGAAGTGGGTAGTCATAGTTGCCCCATTGGCCATTGACGAGGGTGATACTGGGGAAGCCATCGCTGCCCCAAGTAATAGGTGCCAAAGCTGGTGCTCTTCCACCAGGGTACATATCCACAAAAGACATGTAGTACCACTTGCCGTTGGGTGTATCGATAAGACCGCCTTGATGAGGTGCTCCAGCACGAGGGGCAGTGGCAAGCTTGAGGTTATCAGCGATGATCTTGAGATTGTAAGTTCCGAATGGTCCGTTGGTTGACTTGGCGATATATTGTCCGGTGGCAGGACGTGTCAAGAAGATGTACCAGTTGTTGTCCTTCTTGTACAGGCGGGATCCCTCAAGAGTAAGCGTAGATGGCGGTGTGAGGACAATTTGTTCCTTGACTTCGGTCTTCATGTCCTTAGATAGCTGGGCAATGTGAAGATCACCGCGTCCATACGCAACATAAGGAGTGCTGTCAGTGTCGAAAGTCAGACCAGCATCGTAATAGCACTTGTTGATGGTGGCAATCTGGGACCAGGGGCCAGTTGGGCTCGAAGCGCTGTAGATGTAGGTCTTGCCAAACTCAATACAAGCAACGAAGTAGAACTTTCCGTCGCTCTCGCGGTATCGCAGAGAAGAAGCCCAGATGCCCTTGACGTAGGCTCGCTGTCCGTTCTCAAGGCTGTACTTGGAGGACCAGTCGAGAACAGGGACGGAATGGCCGATGTGCTCCCAGTTGACGAGATCGTATGATCGAAGAACTGGAGCACCGGGGGAGTAGTGGAATGTCGAAGCAGTCATGAAGTAGGCATCTCCAGCGCGAGTGACTTCCACGTCGGAGAGATCTTCCCAGATAACAGGGTTGGTGAACGTTTCTGCCAAAGCGGCAGCGGCCGAGAAGAGGAGGCCAAGAATAGCACGCATTGTGAAGCCGTGAAGAACAAAAGAGCGTTGTCGAATAGAACCCGATCACAGCATGTCTCACCCAAACTTATAAGAAAAGGACCGACATTCCAACTGAGAGTTTTGACATGAAACGATTGGTGCGCTTTAGCTGAACAGGGATCAGCGTCCAGACTTCTTAGAGTTCTCACGGAAATACATGCCCCCTCTAAAGCCACGAGTAGCAGCGCGCCAATGTTTATTACAGGGTTGAACCCCGCATTATGCACGATGCGCCAACTTCAGGCTGAAACAAACGTGGTCAAACTATGGGGATGAAATCAGCAGACGCTTCATCTATTCGTCACTAGTTGAGTAATTAAAGGGAGCTGAACGACGTTGAACGAGGTATTAGCCTAATTTGGGTGTGTTGTATATGGGTCGCTTAACGATTGATCGGCACTTGCAGTAGTCGGCATTTGGGCGATGTCATCACGTCCCCATTCTGACTGACGGAATGCCTTTTCCGTTATGGAGTACCCCAGATGAAGCAAAGATACATCAGATGACTTGTGTTCATCGCATCCTTGACTGAAACATGACTCAAAGTGTGTTCTCGTATCCGTGCCAATCAGTTGAGTCTATGCTGATATCTTGTCTGTTTCTAGTAAATGATTCACCTTGTTCCGATTATCCGGGTTCTTCTTCCATGATCAGCTGTAGTCTGACGATGCGCACAAATTGTAATCTGAAGCTCGGTGTTAAATATGCTTTCATGTCCGCGTATCAGTCAGGCGCGCAAATTGTTTGTGGCTATCTTATGAAGACATTATAGCCTATTTGTGTAAAAGCGGTATTGGCTCGTTTAACACTCGTTTAACACTACTTGACCCAACGCCAACAAGGTTCTTAAACAAATTTGAGTTATTACCTTCCTTCTGCGGGGAACCGTGATTTACATGTCAGCATCGGATGGAATATTTAAAGCCTACATCGAACTGCTCACAACAATCTCATTATAGAAACATCCTTCCTCGAGAGCCTGAGTTGGCAAGACATGTATTCACATCAACAGTTGTAAGACTCTACTCAAGATGTGGTTGACTACCCCGTTGCTGTTCGTCAGCACCCTCCTGGGTCTTACTGGCGTTGCTCTAGCAGACAACCCCATCATCCAGGACATCTACACCGCGGACCCAGCACCAATGGTCTACAACGGCCGCGTCTACCTCTTCACAGGCCATGACAACGACGGCTCTACCGACTTCAACATGACTGACTGGCGTCTCTTCTCGTCAGTGGACATGGTCAACTGGCAGCACCATGGTGTTCCCATGAGCTTAAAGACCTTCAGTTGGGCGAACAGCAGAGCCTGGGCTGGACAAGTCGTTGCTCGAAACGGAAAGTTTTACTTCTACGTTCCTGTCCGTAATGCCAAGACGGGCGGAATGGCCATTGGCGTTGGTGTTAGTACCAACATCCTTGGGCCCTACACTGACGCCCTGGGAAAGCCATTGGTTGAGAACAATGAGATCGACCCAACTGTCTACATCGACACTGATGGCCAGGCATACCTATACTGGGGCAACCCTAGCTTGTACTATGTCAAGCTCAACCAAGACATGCTCTCTTACAGTGGCAGCATCAACAAGGTTTCGCTCACAACCGCTGGGTTCGGTAGTCGTCCAAACAACGCGCAACGACCTACTACCTTCGAGGAAGGACCCTGGCTGTACAAGCGTGGCAATCTTTACTACATGATCTACGCCGCCAACTGCTGTTCCGAGGATATTCGCTACTCAACTGGACCAAGCCCCACTGGACCTTGGACTTACCGCGGTGTCGTGATGAACAAGGCGGGCCGAAGCTTCACCAACCATCCTGGCATCATAGACTTTGAGAACAACTCATACTTCTTTTATCACAATGGTGCTCTCAATGGTGGCAGTGGATACACTCGGTCCGTAGCTGTCGAGAGCTTCAAGTATGGCTCGGACGGCCTGATCCCCGAGATCAAGATGACTACTGAGGGCCCGGCTCAGCTCAAGTCTCTAAACCCATATGTCAAGCAAGAAGCTGAGACTATCGCTTGGTCTGAGGGTATCGAGACTGAAGTCTGCAGTGAAGGCGGCCTCAACGTCGCTTTCATCGACAATGGTGACTACATCAAGGTCAAGGGAGTCGACTTTGGCAGCACTGGCGCAGAGAAGTTCAGCGCACGTGTTGCTTCAAACAGCAGCGGTGGCAAGATGGAGCTTCGACTTGGTAGCAAGACTGGCAAGTTGGTTGGTACCTGCACGGTAACGACTACTGGAAACTGGCAAACTTATAAGACGGTGGAGTGCCCTGTTAGTGGTGCTACTGGCACGAGTGATCTCTTCTTTGTCTTTACTGGCTCTGCATCTGGCTCTCTGTTCAACTTCAACTGGTGGCAGTTTAGCTAAAAGATTTATGGTGTGGATGGTATGAGAGATTGCACTTCTTGTAAATAATTACTCCGGCTATGTATATAACTCTCATTGATTGCGAATAGTAGCTATTTGCCTCAAATTCCAGCATCGCAACATTTCCCAGTTCATAGCTTCTAGTAAATGGATTTTCATCATCTAACAACAACTCAAGCCATACACCTTTGCATCAACCCGATACGACATGAATGCTGTGCAGCAGATAAAATGCTGAAAGCTTAGGTGACATAAGGCTGATAAGCAGTACCGTTTTGCTGCGCCTCTCGCAGGAGTCGCTTGTTAGAACGGCTAAGCCAGATCTTCATGACGATAGCGCAGGCGCTAGAGGTCAAGCCGAAGGCCATCATGCCGATGAAGGCACTGATGTAGCGAGGCTCCTCCTTGGTCACGAACATGAAAGGAGCAGTGAAGTTTCCTAGCAGATTTTGTCAGTTGACGCTGATGAATAGTAATGTAAGCAAACTTACCGATTTGAGACAGAAGGTTGCAAAGTGCAACGGAGGCAGCTCGTTTTTCAGGAGTCTTCGCAAGAGCACCTGGTGAATAGTTAGTATCGTATTGAGTAGCCCAATAGTACGGATGACGTACCGCTGACATAACCCATGATGAGAGGATTGGCGATGTACATGCCACCAACGTAGATGAAGGAAGCTCCATATCGGGCCTGAGGGTTGGTGGTAGCCAAGCAGACGATGAAACCAATACAAGCAACGGCGACAGGGATGGCATAGTGAAGACCACGTTCCTTGACCCTGTAGCGATACGGTTAGTACTTATGTGGAGCAAAAGATCCGTTGGGACTTACTTGTCAGAGTGCCATGCATTAACATATGAGCCGATAGCGGCAAAGATGTATGGAGGCGCAGTGAGAACAAGAGCGATGACAGAACTATATCCCCAATCGGCAGCTAGGCCACGAACAATTGAAGGGTAGAAGTTGGAGAAGCCATAAGCAGCAGAGATGGTGATGTTCATGAGAGTAAGGATGTAGAGCTTGGGATCGCGAACACTAAGCTTCAATCCTTCCCAAGCACCAGTCTTGGCCTCAGTAGTTGAAGGGCGATCAGCAAGGACACGTGCGGCAGCAACCTTTCGCATGTCTTCAGTCATGGTCCACATGGCACTGCCGGTTGTGGAGTCGGGATAATCAGGAATGAACCAGATACAAATCATGGCAGAGCCAGCGCCAGCGGTGGCGAGGATGATGAAGAGCCACTGCCAGCCAGCAAGGCCGTGAGCTTTCTCAAGAGTGGCGTAGGTGGCGGCGGCGATAAGGCCAGCTGAGCAAAATGCGATGGTCTGGGCTGAGTAGAGGATAGCCATGCGAAAGGCGACTTCCTTTCGTGTGTACCTAGGATAATATGTCAGCGTGAGAAGATATCGGTATCCGAGGACCAAAAGACGTACCAACAACCAAGAAGGTAGATAGCGCCAGGAAGAAGAGGGGCCTCAACAAGACCAAGGGCGAAGCGAACTCCCATGAGTCCAGAGTAAGACTTGACTCCGACAGTAGCGACACTGACACCAGACCAGACAATAGCCATGAGACAAAGATAAAGACTGGGTCGGATCTTGGTGATCAACATGTTACTGGGTAGTTGACCGAGGACTGCAAATGTCAGTATTGCCCGAGGGGGTATAAGACGGGGTAACACTTACCGTAACCGAGAGAGAGAATAGAGACTGCAGAAGAAAAGTTGGCGCCAGTAAGATTCAGATCCTCGTCAAACGAGCTCAATCTAGCATGGCCAATCGACGCTCTGTCGAGATAATTGAAGAAGTAAAGACACCAAACACAAGGCATGAGAGTCATATCAAGACGACGAACAATCTTCTTCTCCAGCTCGCGCCAGTTCGGAATCCCAAGAGCGTCAATCTGCTCCTCAGGACTAGGAAGACGGCCTTCATTCTTGAGATAGCCCTCTTCTACCATACCGAGCTCCTTCTCAATGGCAGAAGCGGTATCGGCCTTCTCGTCAATAGGAGCCTTGACATCAGGACCCGGGACCTGAATGTCTTGCAGAGGCACATCACCGCCCGCTTTCTCACTCGGGGTCGTCATATCTTGACAAATAACGTAGAGCAAACAAAGAGATAACGACTATTGATGGTTGAGAAAGGGAGGGCCTGTGAAGTCAACCAGGGCAAAAGGCTGAGTACACGAGAGAAAGGATAGGACAAAACCACGGTGGATGGCATTTTTTATAGATGAGCGAGACACGAGAGAAAAAGGAACATTGGCAATGGGAAGAACGGAAAACCCCGCATCTCTCCAATATTGGCATGGCTGGGCAAGCTGGGGAAAAAAGGTCGTGTCCCCAGATGGTTGCATGTGTGAGCCAAGAGTCCGGGGCAAAGAAGAAGAATTTCATCTCTTGGTTTTCAAAAACTGGAGAAGAAAAAAAGGGTTCTGGGGGCAAAAACGGTCTCGCGTACGAAAACACACAGACTGGATCGGACCCCAGATGAATGACCAGAGATCGGCGGTGTCAAATTGTGGTCAGATCACTTGTAATTCATGTCTCTTTAAAATTGTTGTTTTAGAAGTAATTGTTACTCTGAGATCTATGATGCAATCGCGGTTGTAAAGAGGCTGAAAATGAGGCTCTTTGTATCAGCGCCATATTGTCGGCCCGTAGCAATAGGCCAGTCTCGATCACTAGAGTCCATTAAAAAATGTCCATAACGCATCTCGCGTGCTATTCTTATTCCACGCTTTCATCAATTCGTCCAAGGCAAACGGAGTCACAATTCTCTCGTATGTTTTTTCCGCTCCAGCTAGGCACTCGCCAAGCTGACTGAATCGCAATACACTCATCATATTCCCCAATTACGCAGCAATTCTCATCTCAAAGAGGGGGAAAGCTCCCGCCTCTCCCGTCCAGCCTGGGCATGTTACTCCAAAACCGCAGTAAACGCCCGAGTCTTCCCGTGCCAAGGGCGGAGAGTCCATTGCTGCGACCTGTACAGTGATGCTCCGGGCATGACTACCCACTATAGTGGATTATTCCCGCCTGGGCGGTACTCCACCATCATGTCAGGGCCAAGCAAGTTGTTGATTTGAGGTGGGAAAAGGTTATTCTTAAGCTTGTTCAAGACCTTGGCGCATGGGGCTCTCGTGTACCCGCGGGATCAGGCATTCTCCGGTGTTACTCCGCATCCGACTGTTTGCCGTGCCCAGCCAATCCCGCGGGAGATTTACATGCGATTGCTCTGTATACCAAGAAATCTGGCATATTTCGGAAGTAATTCTGAGATCCTATCATATGAACCGGCTTGAATATCTCCGGAGAGTCTCTTGCTATTTTTCTGATATTAATGAAAGTTTTCTGCTACTCTGACCAATTTTGAGAGAACTCTGATTGCGCAGCTCAGTAGTCACTAGCTCTTGGAAGCGCATGCCCGCCATAATTATAGCGGACTTACAGCAGTTAAAAACGACATTTTTCGCATTGGTATCAGCTGAACTACATCCGCCCCGGCACTTGTTTTCTTGGCTTCATCCTGCCCTTGGCAAAGAAGTCGCCCGAATCGGAGACTCGTTCTCCGACACTAGAGCCGAGATGCGCAAATGAGAATGTAAAGAGCGTGGTGGGATAATTGAAACTGCAGCGTGTCGCTGAAGCGATGCAGCAAATGCAGAGGAATGAGCAACGAAGATAAGAACAACGACAGATAGTACGATGTCCAATAGGGAACCAGATTATGCAGCTACCAGCCCCGTGCAAAATGAGAAAAGTATTGACTTCCAATTGGCATCCAATCGTCCTGTTGCGACCTGGGAAAACTCATGCATCCTTCGCCCATGACTCCCACTCAAAAGAGGCTAACATAAACGGCCCTACACCATTCTGTCCATTCTCCAGCTTCGGTCTGCTGACATAGTACTATTACTGTCAGTAAATGGCCATCGACGTTGGAAACGATGTACTCACTTCAAATGTGACATTCGAACTAGTCAAACCACATTCCGCGACCGTACTATTCAGCACCAATGACCCATCGTCGCCTTCGGTGACAAAGTTGTCAATCAAGCTTGTGAACGCATCCTTAGCAGTTTCGAGATATCCATCCGAGTCAAGATATCCCAGGTCAACAGCTTTCAGTAAACCCCAGGTAAACATGGAGGAGCCGCTACTCTCGATAAAGTTGCCTCCGCGCCCGGGGTAAGGTTCATTCATGACTTGCCACCAGCTGCCAAGATCTGGATCGCGGGAATCTTTAAGACCTTTTGCGACAGATCGAAGGTATCCGAGTAACTGATCATAGCCGGGATGCGACGTGGGGAAGTACTGCAGGACCTCCACGAGAGCCATGAAGTACCAGCCAAGAGCACGTCCCCATACGTTGGGTGCTCGGCCAGTTTCTGGATCGGCCCATGATGCTGTTCCTTCGACCCATCCGTGCACGTGAAGACCAGTCGTCTCGTTGATGGTGTTCTCATGTATGAGCTCGTATTGTAGAAGTATGTCATCCCAAGCTGTGTCGTTATCGGAGTCATAGAGGTGCGTCCATCTGGCGTAGAACGAATCGGCCATGTAGATACCATCTAGCCACATTTGATTGCGAAAGAATTGCTGGTGCCTATTAACCGTTGAGTAGTTGTCACGCGACTGTAGTTTGACGTGTTTCACTTACCAGAAGCCTCCGGAAGGAGTGCGAGGATAAGAGTCCAGCATACGTCTGATTGTATTGGCAGCTATCTCATACTTCGTGTCTCCTGTTTGATTGTAAAGATATAGATAGTTGTGCCCCATTCGGTACTCATCCAGGATATATCGAGATGTGTTGAGACCTTTGATGGAGCCATCCTCTTGAACAACGGGGCCGTCGATCTGACCGATGTACCAGTCCAGATACTTCTGGTCGCCAGTAAGTTCATAAGCCTTTTCAAACCCGAGATAGAGAACAGCATCTTGATATCCAAGATCCGGTTCGACTCCCTTTGCGACCATGGTGTCTGCCATCTCTGTCAGATAGGAAAGGCCATACTCGGCTCCGATGAGCATGATAATGAGAGTCCGCATGAAAGGCCACAGCTTGTTACACATTATGAATTTCTTCGGTATTCTCAATTGACTTAAAGCCTAGAAGATCTCTGTTTGGGTGACCTTCAACTGCTATTGATCGACCAGATCCATCATGGCCAGCCCTAATGCTAATATAGCAGCAAGACTGCGACACCAGCAAGGCAGGTAGCAATGGCTGAACGTCATGCTGTTGGTCACTCGAAGGGTTTATGTGACTATGCACTTGTGATCAACTGTGGTTTCAAAAAGCCCTGTTTCTATATGCTTTGTGAGGTCACCAATGAGGGGAAACAATATGCAGCGGGTTACAACGTGCCATCGTACCAATGAGATTCTGGCAAATCAGCCGGGAATAAATCCTTATGCATAAGAACATATGATATGCTTCCAGCATTAAGATGATTCTGTGGTCAATGTTGGTAGATGTTAAGGGGATCTTGTAAATTGATGTTATGACGTAATGGGTTCTTTAGGGTAGCCAGCGAGAATGTTTTCCATAGTAATAATAATCAATAATACATCATTATCGCTAGTCTATAACATGTTGTCATACCTACCGCAATCTCCTGCAACAATTGACATTCCATAGGCTAATATTGCTGCTGTCTTAGATTCAAAATGTGCAGTATTGGTCATGTAGGCCATATGATCATTGCAATCCTTAAAGTTGACCGGAAATATAATTTGCAAATGGTTACTGTTGCAGAGATTGGTGTGCGTTTGTTTGGCTGTGACGGCTGTGAATATGAAGGTAGTAAGGATAAAAGCGGTTAGAAAGTGCATAGTTTAGTAGCCGTGTGGGTTGTTATTAATCACGAGATGATGTAGAGGAGATGTTGATTGGGACGGGTAGTGATCTACAGATGGTGGGATGAAGATCATTTACTGGGTTTGTTTCTTGGCGGGAAAAACTCCGATGTTGTCTTTGTATATATGTCGACTCTTCTGACCTATCCATGTTCACCAGCTTTTGCTCGCAAAGAAACATGGATGTACTCGTTACATGCGCTGAGGTACGTATCAACAAAAGGTTACAGCATATTTAAGAATCATCCCCGAGACAGGTGGTTGAAGACACGGAGTATCTATTAAGATTGATCGAAGCAACCCCGCTTCACAAGGGAACTATCTTGCATGAGTCCGGCTCTCCAGTCTCGACTGGGCGGGCTGCATGTACGAGATGGATGGCCCATCAATCAGACGTTACATATACCCTCCCATCCCGTTTTGGTAACACGGAACCGCCGCTGAACTGATATCTCCGAATTCCTCATCGGTACTCATTACCGCAATCGCCCATTGTCTCAAACATCTCGCTTCTGTTACTCTGCCCCAAGACGTCTTCAATCAGCCTGCGATCGTCATCATCCAACCTCCAGCCGAGGGTAGTAGCATTATCGCTTGTGTGTTCACTCATCCCAATCCTTGCGCCAATGATGACAGCCCCGACATAGGAAAAATCTAGGACCCAGCGCGTAGCTATGTTGGAGATGTTGACTTTGTGCTTTGAAGCGATGGTGCGTAGGACGCTGAGAAGCTCTTGGAACAGATCCCAGCCGCCCCAGCTGCATATCATTCCGTAATACTTGAGCTATCATCAGTATTTTGATGCTTAAATATGGCTGTTTTGCTTACCTTTCTCTGGCTGGGAGTAATGTTGGTGTCGTAGACATCTGGCTCAGGTTGATTGAGCCACTTGTCTGCGATGAATCCGCCGCACTGAAAAAATGATTTGTTAGTGGTTGCACGGCGATTATTTCGGAGGAGGCTCACCAGAGTTCCATATGTCAGCAGCTTAATGTCATGTCTCGAGCATGCATCTGCCATCTTGAATGTAGGCCTTGAGTCAACTAATGAGAACTGCATCTAGTCAATAACGTCTCCATCAGTGATTACTCAAGTACCAACCTGGACCTGATTTGTATGTATCTTGACACCGCTTTCGACAACTCGCTCAAGATGTTCTGTATCAAAGTTACATAACCCGATACGAGCTACTCGCTCGTCCTCAGCCAAATGTTGTAGCGCCTCGATATACTGGGGATTATCCCACTGGTACTCTGTTAGTATGGCCTCATACGACGAACAGGCATCACGACTTACAAGTTGCCAATGGAATTGAAGCAGATCTATCACCTTTTGCTGTAATCTGCTACACCTCTCGCTGACATTGGCTTGCACCGCTTCTCGGGAAAAAGTCATCGGATGAAACACGCAGTACTTAGTTGCAGTAAACATTTCATCCTTGTGGGGATACGCCGACCGAAAACGGCCCTACAGCAGTGTTGGTCAGTGGTGAGAACCCTCTTAGTATTGATTACTTACGTAGAGAACCTCAGCATCACCATAGTGGTCTGCCATGTCGAACGCAGTAAATCCATTCTGAACGTGCGTCGAGAATCCTTCGATGATTTTAGACATCTGTGCAGATCCCCAAGCTGGACTTGACATCTGCCATAACCCTGAGAAAATGCGAGGCAGTGTTCTGTCACCGAGTTGAAAGGTTTCCTTGGCCAGCGGAGGACGTGCAATGTCAGCATAGACCTTGCTCAATCGTATTTCTGGTGAGTCCGGCAAAGCAACGCCCAAGATCCTTGCCGTCGTGAGCATCCCCCTTTCGTAAGGAAAGTCTATGCCCGTGTCTTTCAGTAACTCTTGGCATTGAGCAAGAGACTCAAACAGTCCTTGAATGATATTTTGTTCTCTTGAAGACAGCGCTCGTGCCCCCGAGCTTACGGCCAGTTTCTTCGTCACAGCTGTCATGGCTTGGACCAAATCACCATCCAAGGAAGCTAGGAATGACTCGACCCTCTGTTTCTCTGATTCTGGTGCGCCAAGAGCAATCTGAATACCGCGAACAACCACTTTGTCGAGAATGGAAACACCATCGAAAGCCTGCCCGGACCCAAGCATACAGCGAGCGATCTTCTGGGCCTTTTCCAATCCACCAATATCAAGACTGGCAAATTGAGATTTTGACGACTTTGTTTGGGCCTGAGCAAGGTATTGTCGTGTTGCGTCTTCAAAGCTTGTGGTGATATTAGGGTGAGATGCGAGCAGTGACCGGATGATGACTCTCAGGCCATCAGGTGGCAGGTTCGCGATAACGCTGTCCGTCATCATGTTGACGTGAGCGGTATTACTGCTGCCATTGCGAGAAACCGCCATAATGACTGATTGGTTCAAAGTGGCAAGGGCTCGAAAAATGATGAACTGGTTGAGTGTCTATGACTTGTGAGGTTAAAGATAACGAAACTACTAGTCTTGATAGAGCTTGATATGAGTACTTGAATATGATGAAGTGGAAACGAGGCACCGGTGTTCAAGGCTAGCGTCGGCGTTTAAGAAAGCGGCACCGGCGTTTTAGACACACCTTGGAATGCCGACATAGCCGGCGTGATAACCAGTGGAACTGCTTATCAGCTTTCAAGCCAATCAGCCGTGTCCGTCTTATCGAAAGCATCCACTACGCTAGTTACCCCGGATTTGGTGAGAACTGCGATTGATTGGGCAGACAAGCTTGGTGACGATTCTTCAACCAGGGCCATTCAGAGCCAGGTGCAGAGCGTTGAACTAAGCAAGCATCAGCACGTTGTCAACATGTCAAGTCCGTCTCTTCAGAGTGCTAATGCTTGTATACAATGTCGGAGAGTCAAGATGAAGTGCCGTCCTATGGGTCAGGACACGTCAAAATGTGAACGTTGTACCAGAAAAGCCCTCGATTGCATATTCAGGGAGCATCGTCGAGGTCGAAAGCCGGGTACCAAGTACGCAACTCCGTTTGCTTGTATTGTTATCTTATTGACGTCAAGTAAAGAATCTCGAAAGCGAAGAAAGCGCCTGCTATCTCACCACAGTCCATTCCAAGTCTGGAGAGTCCAGCGGCACCAGGGACCCATATCTCAGAAACTGAAGACGATTCAAATAACTTACAGCCATCGGGGTTACTCAATCACCAGGCTTTAGAGGGTAGATTCTCTCTCGGCAATATTCTTAATGCGGATCAAGAACCTGTTCGGCGACAGCGAAGCCGCGATGAGTCACTTGAGGATCCCATTGAACTTGGGCTGATCACTCCATCCCTAGCGAAGTCCCTGTTTGATAGGTGAACAATTTTATCTGATCCCATGAAAGTGTATATACTGACATCCAAGCAGCTTCATAACGGTTCTTAATCCATACATCAGCCAGCTTGATCCCCATCTCCATACGTTTCCTTATGTTCGCTCAAAGTCTGCGTTTCTCCTAAGCTCCATGCTAGCCATGGCAGCAAAAGCCTTCAATCACGCTCTATACATGAAGCTGTACGATCACGCCCAAGACCTCTTTTCCAGTGCCTTCCGCAGAGGTAGTAAATCAGTCGAAATCGTGCAGGCAATTCTCATTCTTACGTATTGGAAAGAGCCGCAAGACACAAGGGTATGGACCTCTATTGGGTACGCAATCCGCATATGCATGGACTTGGGATGGCATAAGCTGGCTTATTCCCGTTCTGAAGCAGTCACACCAGATTCTGAAGTCCAAAGGCGAGAGCGACGGAATGTTGAGAGGACGTGGTATGTTCTCTTCGTTTATGATCGCAGGTACGATCCCTCTATCCCACCGAACTCAAGACTTCGCAACAGTTCAAATTTTCGGCTACTGACCTTCATAAAGCATCAGTCTACAGACTGGACGACCTTGGATGATAGAATGCAGCGAGTTTATCGAATCAATAGAAGACTGGTGCGACGACCCACTAACAATTGAGAACGATCAACTTCTAGGGGCTTTTACTACTTTGAGACTTGTCACCTCTTCCGCATTTCCACTACTGGTCACCAAATCACGGCAACAATCCATGTCGCACAGTGAGAGTGCGCCGCTTGTCAGCCTATTAGACGGCCGCATCGAGAGATGGGAGAAGAAGTGGACTGAACAGATCACAGCGCAGACGGAACAATCCTGCCATGAGTTTCTCATCCGCTTCTACGGCACACACCTTCGTCTTCAGCTTCATACCCTACCACTACATGGCATTCTAGTCTCCGAAAAAACGAATATCAACCATCATATCGACACAGTCTGGGTGGCATACAGCAGTGCCCTCAACATGCTACAGCTAATATCACGCTTCTCAGAGCATGTGTGCTTCGCTCAAGACTCCATCCATGTCATGACAGCTTATAGTGCTGCGTTTCTTGTCAAGGTTGGTACAATTTTTTACCTGGCTGAACGGTGCTGACAGTTTGTCATTGTAGATTACTCTCGTATTTTCCGACTTCATATCTGTACAGCTTGAATCACCCTGCATAGAGGCTATTCAGCAAGCCGCACAGGTCTTCTCCAACCAATCTGGATGCATAAGCTCCAGCTGCACCCTGCAAGCATCGTTTCTCGAAAGAGTCGCGATAAAGCTTGTAGAGAACCAAACGAGACACAAGACACCCAAGGAAAGCGAGCCTGCAGGGGTTGAAGGGCCAGTATCGCACACGATAGACCAGCTTGATATGAATGGAGGGCCCAGTGCAGACTCAGAAGGCAGCTCATCCTCCCGGCGGCCTCCCGACCTAGCAACCCTAGATATATCCTTCTTAGCTCAGGAAAACCTGGACTTCCCTTTTGAATGTGATGATATGTGGGCAGAAATGTTTGGAATGAACCCTCAGGATGTATCATTCTTCCCGCAAACAGATTAACGAATATTATACATCCAACGGCAGCCCGTTCCATCATGCTTCAGGCCCCTGAATTCCCAGTCAAAGGAACAACAGTCGTCTCAGCATGGCTGAACTTCCGAATCCCTTCCTTCACTATCTTTAGTTGAGAAGGACAATTGGGATCAGGGCAAGCGATAAGTGCATCCGTGGTCATCCAGTCATTGGGAGACGTTACTCTCTGCTTAGCCGGTAGAAGCGGAAGAACGGATGCTGACTCCAATTAGTATGGGTTTAGTTTCTATACGGCACTTCATATCTTACCAAGGCTATAAATACTGATCCCTTGGTCTGGTGGGAGATAAAGCATTTCGCCCTTGAGTGTAAAGTAGTCGCCCTCTTTCGCTCCACACATGATCTTCTTGCCTGGCGGGCAAAAAACCTCGACTCTCAAGTCAAACAGCTCAAAGGAGTCATCATGAGCAGAATTCGTAGTGGAACCCATAGCTGATAAGAAAAGGTACTAAGGAGAATATCCAAGACGACATTCGTTTGCATCAACACATGTTGACATTATAGTTAAGCGCTCTGGAATGGTCGAGGCTCGAGGCGTCGCGGTGTATTGCCGAACCGGCGAATTTCCCCGCGTCTCTGCACCGGCGTTCTAAAATGCCACCGGCGACTCAAGCGAGACCCTTGTTCCCCCTCATGATAAACGAGCCATACATTGTGATAAGCCACTGGAGTCGGTCTCCATCATAAATAATGGAGAAGATCGGCCGACTCAGATAACATGACTTGAGTCACTGCAACTTGGGACAATATTATTATTATTCTCTTCTGTCCATGGCAATATTCGGAGTTTCTTGGACTTATCTCCATACCAGTTACCCTTTTTGAGCTTTACCATTTGAACTCAGCAGACAATGGACAAGGACGAAAAGATTGTCTGCAGCGACATGCCGGCAGACGTCGAGATGGGTAGCGGGAACACGGAGGTCATACCTTCCAGCGGCCTCAAGCGTGAATTAGGATCTCGACACATTAACATGATTGCTGTCGCTGGCATGATTGTAAGTTACCCTCCGCTTTACTTCTATAGCAGAATTGACACTGGTAGGGAACGGGACTCTTCCTCAGCTCTGGCCAAGTCATCGCAACAGCGGGCCCAGTCGGAGCTCTTCTCGCATATACACTCATGGGCTTCGTAACAGCAGGCGTTGCGTATACCACGGGAGAAATCACGGCGTTCATGCCATCGACTGGCGGTTTCGTTCGTCATGCTACCAAGTTTGTTGAGCCTGCACTCGGTGCTGCCACAGGCTGGAACTTCTGTAAGTCCCCTTCTCACAACCAGCCAAGGGAAGGCTCTGACTCACGTAGGGTACACCATGGCAATCAACATGCCCGCCGAGATCAGCGCCGCAGCCACGCTCGTCCAATTCTGGAACACATCCATCAACCCTGGCGTGTGGATCACCATCTTCCTCGTCTTCATCATCGTCGCCAACCTTTGCGGAGCCAAACTCTACGGCGAATCTGAAGTCGTGTTTGCATCCCTGAAGATCATGCTCATTATTGGTCTGATCATTGGTGGACTGGTTATTGACCTCGGTGGAGCACCGAATCATGAACGGCTGGGCTTTCGGTACTGGATCCATCCAGGAGCGTTCAACACTTATATCAAAGAAGGTTCAGCTGGCTGTTTCCTCGCGTTCTGGAAAGCAATGCTCCCTGCTGCCTTCAGCTACGGTAATATTCAGGTCGTGGCCATCTCAGGTTCTGAGACAAAAAATCCTAGAAAGCTGATCCCAGCGGCGACAAAGAAGACATTTTACCGCATATTCTTCTTTTACTTCTGTAGTATTTTCATCGTTGGTCTTATTGTGTGAGTAATTCCTGTGGAGTTTCAGACTAACAGTAACTAACAAGAGTCCGTCAGACCATACAATGACCCAGCTCTCGGCGTCTCTACCGGAACCGCTTCCCAATCTCCATTCGTCATCGCCTTCCAACGATCAGGCGTATCAGCTGTCCCCTCGATCATCAATGCCGTAGTATGTACCTCGGCCATAAGCAGCGGCTCTGCTTGCATCTTCATCGCCTCTCGAACTCTCTTCGGCCTCAGCTGCGACGGTCACGCTCCGCAGTTCTTCCAACGTTGCAATAAATTCGGCACTCCTCATTACGCAGTTGGCATGAGCTGCCTTCTATCTCCACTTGTGTATCTGACAGTTGTAAACAATACGTCAGTGGTATTCTCATGGTTTGTAAACATCACGACTGTTGCTGGCCTCATCGGCTGGGTAGTTATTCAAGTGACCTATCTCCGTTTCTTTGCTGGTCTCAAGGAGCAGGGCTACAGTAGAGAAGGTATGCACATAGAACCATTTCCCCCAGAGTCTATCTAACGCCTCCAGATCTTCCCTATAAGAGTCCCTTCCAGCCATACGTGGCTTGGGCGACGTTGCTCGTGGTTTCCTTAGTTATCCTGTTCTGTGGTATGTCATATCTCTCCCTCATGTCCCCTTTCTCAAAGGCGAATGTTTTGGCTAATGATATCTCAGGGTTTGACGTTTTCGTGAAGGACCACTTCACTGCCCAAGGATTCATCACATGTTACATCAACATCGCTATCTTTGCTGGTACGTCTGAACTCTCCACTACTGCAGCGACACAATAGGCTAACAAGATCGATCCAGTGCTTTACGCAATATTCAAGATCCGGCTCAGGTCAAAGGTCATACCGACTTCAGAGATTGAGCTGAGTGAAGAGTTTCGATCAATTCGAGAAGAGAAGCAGCAGGAGGAAGCTGATCAACAGCACAAATGAATCAACATTCCATTTTTAATACATAGCTACTCCCCATGAATGCAATTTAATAATACCAGTATCCAAGATGATAGAAACTAGTCCCAATCTCGCTAGATTAGGTCTGTTCATGCACCCTTCTCCCCAAAGTCCTTAGGTACTTCAGGACCCCAAACCGAGAATGGTCCAACGACGTCTCTATTGGTCCCTGTCGCCCGATTGACAACATCTCCATCTGCATAATGCTCAATCTTGAAGCCACTAGGATCTGCCCAATAGTCAAAGATCTGACTGCCTAAAACATGCCGCCCAACGCCCCAGACGCTCTTCCAGCCTTTGCTAACCAGATACTCGTGTCCAAGGAGCTGAGTATCAAAGTCTGTCACTTCGAATGAGGTATGGTGGCAGTATATCTTTTTGATGTGAGGCTCAGCTCGCTGCATGAAGAAGCTGTGATGATCAGAATACTCATCGCCAAGGTCCAGGTGCATGAATGTCAGCACGTCCATATTGGAGAAGTCCCAGTGGTACAGGATATCTGAAGGGACGAAGTTGAAGTGGCCGGTGTACCATGCTAGCTCATTGTCAAAGTCCGGAACGACGTAGCCGAAATGGCCAAGCTTGTGGACAAGAGCTGGGCCAGGGTGATATCGTTGGTATTTTCCTAGAAATGGTCAGTAACAATCAGCCATAGATGTTAACATGGGACCCACCCTGCCTTGGCTTTCTGAACGGTTTGTTGTACGGTCCCTGCTGCTCATGTGTTGCAGTAGGCTCTTCCGAGCCAATCTTTCGCTCTTCTTGACCATACACAACATGAAAGAAAGTATTGTCCTGTCGACTAAACTTGATCATCTTCCCTCCACCCGGCGCATGCTCAAGAGAGACTCTCTCAGCGCCCTCAAGAGAAGCTGTCTTCTCAAATTCCTCCTCAGAGGCAGCTACAAAAGCTGGTCCGAGAAATCTCTGCTTTCCATCTTTACTTTTAGTCGCAACATAGACAAACGGGTCTATGCCATAACCGCAGTAGTAAATGGAATCTCCAATCTGAGCTTCCTTGACAAAGCCAAAGTCGATGGCGAATTTGTCAAATTTCTCCAGATCTGGGTGTTCAAAGTAGACATGGGCGATTCGGGAGAGTTGGACCTTGGAGGGGTTGTTAATGATGGTGGGGATTTGCATGTCAGGCATGATGGCTTCTCGTAAGAACCTGGGCAGTTTGGTAAGAACACTTAATGCGATCTTCAATGCCAGCGACATAGTAGAATGTCGAGAGACGAGCTTTTACCCTTATGCTACAGATTGTGGTGTTTATTCTTCAATGGCTTTTATAGAACCTGTTGGGGTAAGTCTCTTGTGTCTGGAACCTGGGGGAGCAATTAACGGCGGCGGGGATAACCTTGGCGCCTCTTTAGAGTCTCTCCGTGACTGACCCACTTGCACCGTTACTGACTTCGGAGGAACCTAAGTAAGCTTCGGAGGATCTACCATATACCAGCCAGAATAAGCCAGGCCCGGCTTACGATCGGGGAAAAGTCAATCGGAGAAATATTTCTTTTTAGAGTATTTTATTTACAATAACTAGAATGTCTATAAGAGTGCTAATGTATATAAACTCCCAATTTCCATATCTGAGAATATCATACCATATCTCTTATCTGCTTTCTTGTAATATGATCTATTGGCATCTGCACACATATCTTCATAACGGGAACGGGTTTCATGTGTGTTGATAATTTCGACAAGGGTAGGACTGGATACTGCTGTTTTGCATGATATTCGATATAATCCCACGATCATGACGCCTTCATTGTCGTCTGCCAAATTCGAGCCTTCGGTGAATGTCTCAGAATCTTCGTCCAGTGGCGAGGTATCTATGCTCTGTATGCTAGAGGCAGAATACGACCACCGGGACTTGACTGGTGGTGTAGAAATTGAAGGCTCCAGAGAAGGACAAACATCTGAATGTGCATAGCTACGGCATTCCACGTCGCGGCGGTCATAAGCAGAAGGCCCGCTCAGTAAAAGCACCTGACTAGCAAGCCCTGGGCAGTGTGTTCTGGTAGGCGAAGGGTTGACGTCGTGCGTGGCAAGGTATTGCCGGTTGTGTAACCTAGAGGGAGCCCGGCCAATCGGGCGTGAGTAACCAGGAAGAGAGCCCTGTCGATGAGGAGAGCTACTGCGTGTTATTGCTGGAGAGTTTGTCGGTGAGGAAGAATGGCTGGGTGGTGTGATAGATGACTCTGCCGTGTGGCTGCTCCTCTTCTGGCAGCATGAACAGTGGAACGAGTCCCTCCATCGGCGGGCACCCAGGAAGGGACCAGTGCTGCGTATGGACATCGGCGGCATCATGCAAGCGATCGAGATCTCTGATCTGTGAAGGTGCAAGAGATGCAGGTCTCTGGTGGGTTCATGCGCTAGTATGCAATTTATGGGCGAATAGCAAGTGTTGTGTGACTTGATGAAATCAGAATAAGAAGTTTTCAATGGAGATTCAAGAAATGGACTAATTTGAGTATTTGAAAGCTTGTTGTTATTTTCTCAGACCGAGGCTATAGCCTATTATCTATATAATCAGAGCCTGTCCCTACATTACAATCGGACTTAGAGCCTCCAAACCATAAATGCCCTCTTCGATTCTAGGTCAATACCTTAGCTATTGCAATCGAGGTCCAGACTCTGAGCTCTTGTGGTCTCGCACCGGAAAGTTTAGACCACCTAGACCTCGTCTCAAAGTCTAGCCAGTGAGGAGAAGCAGCTAATATCAGAGACACGGTAGAGGCGTTTGTTGATTGGCCGCCTTGTCTCAGCCACCGGTAGGCTTTGATTGCCACTCTACCCTTTCAGCTGTACCTGCTTTTCGGTGGTTTCAGGCTGATATGAAATTAGAAGTTGTTAATTCCTCTCTGCATATACCGTAAACGTATAGAATAACGCTTTGCCTACCATGCAATAAAGTAAATTCTCCTTAAAGGCTGTGTATAGAAAATTCAAGCCATTTTCTAAAAGTTCCTATAGTAGTTATATATAAGAAAACGTACTACTAGATAATTGAGAGCGCTTATATATTAATATCTTAGTATTTGAAAATTTTTATACTCTAATATTTTAAATACATATCTCTAAGGTTCTGGGCCCAGGAAGCCCGGAATGACGTCGCTGTCACTCTACACGTATTATTCGCCCTCGCTTATCCTTGCTTTTCTGTGGCTTTCAAATTCCGTGTCTCATGAAACGGTGTCCCCGTGTCCCCACAAAACTTAAGGAGCCCCAGGCAATCTCACTGATACCTGTACTCAGCAAAATAGCCCATGACCCCCATTTGCAATCCAGGCACCTGAACTATCTATCCGCGGAGGAGGAGTGCCAAGAAAAGATAGCTGCGAGAAAGGGATGCTGAACAGGGGTTACGGACATCACGCAAGCAAGGGGGAAGAAAGCGCTCTCTTTCCTACCCTGGTCCATTTTCTAAAACAAGTCCTGCATATCACTCTAGAGTGGGGGGCCAACGGCTCGTATAGTTAGTGTCGGAGAATCCACGATTAGAGCAGAAGGCGGGCTTGTCGGACACCAAGACGTAAGTCAATCGGAGACTCGTACCTCACCGTGATCCCGTGCCTCGTGATTCATGCAAGATTTCAACCTCGGTATCTATGAAACTCGCTGCAGAAATCTGGGGCCAACTCTCAACCACGGCGCAACTTCACCTCATGAGCCCCAGTCTTGTATGGCATATAAGACAGTGAACAACACGATTACGCTTTCTCACTCACCCGCGGTAATCTCACAATGACTACCTCATACGCACCGCCTTTTGCCCTAGTCACTGGCTGTAACAGTGGCACCGGCGAGCAACTTGCTATTGCGCTTGCCAAGAACAACTACACTGTATTCGCCACAGCGAGGCGTGTTGAGTCTTTAGACGACCTCACAAGACAGCATTCAAACATCATTGCGCTTCCTCTAGAGCTTGGTGAGTCCACGAGTATCGAAAGGCTCAGAGACTCGGTCACCAAATACACCGAAGGACGCCTGGACATTCTCATCAACAATGCGGGGATGCACTACGCAACGCCAGCTACGGACATTGACGTCAACCAAGTTACAAAGTTATTCTCAGTCAATGTTGTAGCTGTTATGCAAATGTGCCAGCTCTTCATCCCACTTCTACGTAAGGCCCCTCGGCCACGCATTGTTCAAATTGGGAGCGTTACACGCGACGTTCCTGTTGTATGTCAGTCGGTATATAACGCTTCCAAGGCTGCTCTCAGCCAGTATACCAAGACTCTTCGCGTGGTTAGTCAAGCTCGTTTAATTGCAATAAAGAATACTTGACTGAATGCGACGCTGATCATCGAGTTTAGGAACTAAGGCCCCTGTCCATCGAAGTCATTGAGGTTGTTACTGGTTATGTCCGTAGCAACATCCTCCGAGACGGTGTTCTCATCTCCGAAGACTCACTATATCGGCCTATCAAAAGCATCGTTGAGTCTATTAAAAATGGAGGAAACAAGAATGGCATGCCTGCAGACGAATATGCCCATGTTGTTGTACGTCAAATACTGGGCAAAAAAAACAAGCGAGAGATATGGGAAGGTCATCGGGCTCGCATATTGCGCTTGATGGTGACATTCTTCCCTGTATGGTTATTAGTATGTGAGTCCTTTCTATACCATGACTGATTACTAAAGTCCTTGATAGGAGTTTACCCTTTTTATGACCTTCAAATTACACCTCGTGTCGGATCCCAAGTTGAGAGCTCGGTAGGGTGAAGGGTTTGGATGAATGGCCTCAGCAAATATTGCACTACAACGGGCCGCTAAGAGACCTAGCTGATATATGAACCCAGGCACTGAGCGATTTGTAAGGCGGAATGGCTTCAATGTAGTCAGACATGTTACATAGCACCTTGAGTAATTAAACGTTGGCTGTTATCACGCCCCCAAACTAGGCATGGCTGGATGGGCCAGATTGTTTCATTTCACCCCCACTTATTGTCCCATGTTGCCCAACATGCTCAATAAGACACATTCACGATTAAACTGTGGCGTTTTTAGCGTGGCCTGCTGACCAAAAGTCAACACACAAGACAATATCGACCGTGAATAATTCCTCACTAATCATAATCTTTGCGCCCTCTCCAGCCTGGATTGTCACCCCAATCTCGCCATTCAGACTCTGCATACTAAGTTCTGTCTCCTGATTCGTTATTATTGTTACAATTGATTTCCTCCTGCGACATAGCGCTCTTTCCCTGGACCCATCTCGTACAACACTCGACCCAGCATTCACGACGGCACAATGACTACAGCGCAGGCAGTACTGCAACAGAAGCTGACCATCACACCCAAAACAGCCTCTCTGCTCATGCAAGCCGGGTACAGCGATTATCGCCAACTCAAATATGCCACGCCGAACGGCATAGTCGAGCAGTTCACATCTAAATTCGGTATCCCAAAGACATCCGCCTCGGCTTATCGGCGTGCATGTCGCAGGCTGGTCTTTCTCGGAACACAAGATGACCCGGAAGAGCAAGAAAAGATTTGCGCGGACTGGACGAACAAAGCCCTGGCCGCTCGTGGAATTTGGAGGGTGGACTTTGATGATCTGACGGGCGAGCAGATTGCCGAGTTGCTTATGGGAACGGCAGAATGATATGTTTCCGGAGGTATGAGGGCTGCGTCACCTTTGAATCAGATGACGTACTATTTGGACTGCGGCCACATCGTAATTGGCAGAAATATTGTCTTGAAATTCTTTGGCTTTAAGATGCACTGTTCTGTACCCGCCAAGCTAATGCCCTTTCTGAGCTTCTAGGCAAGAATTGAATAGTCTGGTCAATATTGCCATCTTGCACCTTAACTTGATATATCTCGTTCATATTCTCAACGCAATTGGAAGGTCTTGACGCTTCCACGAGATGCATGCCGTCCCTCAGTCCAGCAGTCTCCGCATTGGAGCCAGGAACAACACCTGTAATAGCCTCCGTGCTCCGGCTGCATTTATCAAAACCAAACTCAAGAATTGGGATCTCAACGGGGATGAAGCACATCGATGATTCATTGAAAGAGAACCCGGTAAAGTCCATAAGTTGCTTGCCATTGAGCATGTCCCTAAAGTAATTGTCCAAAGAGAATCTGGAGGAATCCAATTCGTTGCAGAGTTTGTTGAGCCAGTCGCTAGCCCGTACAGTTTCGCCGAGCCTCCATCGATGGGAAAGGTCTACAACGATCTGATCCAGACGTCCGTTGTATAATAAGTCACATTGACCATCTTGCCTTCGCATACAGCAGTCGATGAAAAGTAGATAAATGCAACCTCTCTTATACGGGATCCATTCAGCATACCAATCAGAAAACATCTCTTGACCTGCTTCGCGAATATCCATGTTGATTCGCGGAGAAGAGAAGTATCCCTGGAGATGACGATTGATGCTCTCAACCAGAAAGGTTTTGTCTTTAAATCCAAAGCGGTATGGTAGGTTGGCTGAGTAAAGCTCAGCAATTCCTGGACTACCGTTAGCTTAATGTAAATAAAGGATTGAGAAATACTACCTTCTGTGAACCAATCATTATCATAGCCGTCCTCTTCAGGACTCAGGCCAGAAAAGCTGTGAACCATTTCATGTGTAAAAAGAAGCAAAAGCGAATCATCAGTTTCGTCGGCTACTGTCTCATCATATTCTAGCACGTAGCTACCTATGAATCCAGTGCCTCCGAATCCGACTTTTGTCTTGCGGATAAAAACACGATAGGACTCCCCTGAAACCCCGAAGTGCTCTGCCATCTTTGGGTAAAGACTTGTATTGTAGGCCTTCAGTCGACCGAGGTTAGGAAGTAGGTCACCGAACCAGTAACAAGCAGCGAGGATGTCCCCTTTCTGGGCGGCTGAGTCTGGATAGGAGCAAACAGGACCTGTCATGTAGACTGTTCTCCACACCGTATCGGCACGACCAATCACGACGACAGGCTCAGGGCCCTCTCCAAAGCTCCAGACACATCTTGTTGACAGTGGAGTCTCATCTGGCAAGATCCATTCGACAGTGTTCTTGTGAACATGTTCAGATATGAGAAGGGGCAGAAACCAACGGCCAACGCCCTGAAGGCCGCCTTGATCCCTGCGAAGATCCACACGGGCCCCCAATGGAGTCTTCTCTGAGACTGTGCGGGGAAAAGCATCAAATCGCAAAGAGACATGGCCTTTGGTTTGTCGAGTGGGGCACCATTGCTGCTGCGTGTTACGGTTCGGACTTGGAATGTCGCGGAAGGCAAGCGGCAGAGGTCCGTCATCGTCTGAAGCGTGAATGTCGCTCTCGCAATACGGATGTCCAGGGACGTTATCCATGAAAGTGTCAAACAAAAACATAGGCTGGCCATCTTGAACAGAGGGATTCTCTATCACGAGATGTACGGAGAGTGCGCTGACGCCGCCTATGTCGAAATGGGGCGCCAAGCAAAGATAGATCGAAGGATGCTTAGAGCGTGCCATGTTGTGAAGATTTGAGGATGAACATATGTATGAGGCTATGGAGTTGGCTAGCTAGATACTTATAATCATAGACCCTAGTAGTTGCCCAGGTCGATTGCCTACATCTAGGCCTATCACTTAATTCATTTTCGGCTACGCAGTAGATTCATCACGAAACTAGTAGACTATACTGAAAGCGGTGCGCGAGAACGAGCAAATGGACTAAGAAACCCCACACTTCATAAATCTTGCACTAAGATGGTGTGATAAAGAGTCGGGGCCACGTCTCCACTATTACCTGACTTGCTTTCCTCAAGTACCATCGCGGCAGATGCTCGCCCAGCCGAGCAACTCGTCAGAGCAAAGTGTGAAATCCTTCTACCATTAGCGCTTATGTACCGGCCAGCTCCCCCGAGACCCAAGAGGACTCGAATATGCCGTTCACGCGATGGCTGCCACACTTGCCGCCGTAAACACCGCAAGGTACGTAATACTCCTCAGCACTATCCCAAACCCCCACGGAAGCGTTGTGGAATCGAACTGATGAATCCTTCTCGGTCATAGTGTGATCTGGCCAAGCCTTCCTGCTCCAACTGCACACGTAACGGCTTGGAATGCGATGGTTATACCCTGCGGCTCACATGGCTGCCTGCCTCAGTCGGCACTGGGGATAATCCACAACGACCAAAGCGCACAGCTCCACCGGAAAAGAACATGTCACCCCCTTCTACAGACCCCAACGCTGCTACATCCGTTTCTTACCCGAGAGAGCCGGATCGTTGGCTGGGAACATTGATCGGTGATGGCGCGAATGTAGATGATGCTCATTTACAGCAGCTTTTAACGCACGCTGCTGATCATCAAGAGCCGTCAAGAGGCTTTTTACTATTAGACCATGAAGCATATCTACTTAGCCATTTCAATCGCTGTGTGCATGGGCAGTTGATGCACCTCATGGGTGATTGGCTGACGGACCTGTTGTATCACCCCTATCTCGAACCTGCATTGATGGCCATCTCAGCTTCCAATCTATTCCAAGAGAATGTTTTCCGCCGCGACCCTACATCATCCTCGTGCCATATTAAAAAGAGGCAAACCGATAAATTGACACAGTCATGCTTTCGTCTCGCTATCAATTACTATAACGATGCCATCCGAACGATTAGCGACACAACCTCCAACGGCAACAAATCCCCCCACCTGAACCTTGCAGTAACTCTTTTACTAGTTCTCTTCGAATGGGAGTCTGGGAGTGTACACGGAAGCTTCGTCCATATGGATGGTGCCGATGCCATTGTCTTATCTTCTATTGAAGAGCTGTGCCAAACATCAACAGGGCGTCTTCTTCTCAAGAGCTGGACCGATATGCGGGCACGCAAAAACAGACAAAAACTTGCATTTAGACCATTAGAGATCGAACTTAGTCGAGCTTCTGATAGTCGAGACAGAGTGTTGATGTCTCATGCTCTGCATTTTTCTTCGGGTGTCGCATCTGCCCTTACAAATGCGATCTCGATGAGGGATCGGCTTGTCTTACAAATGTGCGCGGCTTCTGATGGGATAGCTGAGAGACTTGTGCTAAGTCATTTCCGGCAATGGTACTCGCATGCCTTTGACTTCAACTACACAAAGGAGCTCTCTTCTAAAACTGAATGTGTTCTCACTACCAAGGAGTTGATGAAGGGTCTTGATGCCACGAAGCAGGTACTCCATGAATGGCGTAACGGTCTTGAGAAATCACAGCTCCCAGTTCTGCAGGCATCTTTCCCTTCCGCACTTGATGAGAGCTCTGAGGACCGACTGGTCTTGGTCGGAGATGTGGCACCGCTACAGTTTCGGACTCCTGATGCCGCGTTCGATTATTTACGTTATGCCGTCAGCTTAGTCATTACGTCGCCGCAAGTCCTGAGTATATACGTTCTTTCCACACGACCTAGAGCGCCTGAAACACATGTTCCCGCCGTTGTCGCTCATCTGCTTTCGGTGATTGAAGGGCTCGACCCAGCGCAGCTTATCCGCTACGACGTGTATGATAGCGGACCTCTCTGGGTTCTGGTGACTTTGGCACTGTGTGTGCCAGAGCCTCACGTCGTGTCGTGGATCCTTGAGACTATCCTACCAAGATATGAGAAGTATTCGCATCGTGGATCGATGCTTATAAGTTTCATAGATGCGAAAGAGATGCTGCTATGTATACAGTCGCAGTTGCAGAAGGGCATCTTACCACTACTATGCTCCTCAAGTTCTGTAATCACAGATGACCTTATTTCCAGCCCGGTAGCACGATTTGGGCAGAAGTTTGCTATCATAGGCCGGAACACTTCTGGGTCTTTTAGTTGCATAGTTGCTTCGGCTTGTTAGGAGCCTTGAGAAATAGTTATAGCAGTAATTAAGAGATTTATAGACATATTATAATCTTTAATCGATGCCTAAAGACATTAGTATTTATTTTTCGATGGAATTTCGATTGAGGATTATTTCTAATATACTTAGGAGGATTGGTGAAATGGTGACTGAAAAGAGGCAAGTCTACATATTAATTAACTCCTACGCTCTTATCTCATCTAAGCTCTTCGGCGCTTTGCCGGCGGTCCATCTCCACTGCTATATATATACGAGGAACTTTCGCAACCATCTATTTCACTCTGCCAGGCTGTTCTGCTGGGAGCAGTATGGCAAAGCAGCAACTTGGCATAAGCCGCTGCAGTTGCTGCTGCGTAATTCTGCCATATTTTGTTCTTATAAGCGTCTGCATAATCGCAGATACCACGGATAACAAGGCACGGGAGAATATTCATAACCCCTGCTGCTTCCATCTCAAAACATAATATGCCATATTCTTTTGCCCAGCGATCACGTGTGCTGGCGTCCTTGAGAACCCTGTTTCCTGATGCAATAAGGCCATAATGTATTTCTGGCAAGTCAGTTGGCCGGGACGCTCTGCGCTGCACATGACTGTCGGCATTGATACAGTCCCGAAGTGCAAAGCAGGTAGAGCATACAGCCTTGAAGAGATGATCATTCTCTTGCCCGGGGTGGCTGTAGCTCATAGTAGAAGAATGTGATATAGATCGGGCAATCTTTTCTAGATGTGGTTGAAGTGAGCTTGAGGACGCATCAGGCTTTGAACGAAGTGCGCTTATAGCAGTCCTCAAGGACCGTGGAGGTCCCTGGAGACTGCCTGTGAGCTGAAAGGTATTTCCTTTATACTCCTTTCCTCTATCGTATTGGACAACACCGGAGGATGTTGATGTAGGATGACTAACCACAACATCCCCGAGGCGAATATCTGTCTCTGACGAGGGAGCTCCGCCTGCTATACCGACCAACAGACAGAATTCAACCTCTTGGTACGTTCTTCTGAGGTTAGATGCGGCGTCAGCAGCCGCATTTGTTCCATACTCGCCTGATGGAAGACAAGCAGCAACTATGAAATGCTGCCCTATTGTACCAAGTGCATAGGTGTTGCTGTCCCCTTTCATCTTGGTGTGCCCGTTATGTTCTGTATCAAAGAGTGCCCGTACTGCCCGGAGCTCTAGAGGGAGTGCACAAATGATGCCGACAGTGTACGCAGGATGAGGGTAGGAGTGCATATCGAGTCCATGATCTTCTGTATTCTTCTGAATACTGGGGGTCTCAACAAAATATCTCGGGATGGGTGAGGACAGACGGCGGTCCATGGAAGTTGATCTCAGTGTGTTTGTTACTGACTCTTGAGAATCCCCATGCGGGTTATAATTGAGTTGTCCCCACCTCCCAAAGTCTATCTTTTGTGCGAACTTGTCAAGTTCCTCGATGGGGATAGAACTGTAGGCTTGGCTTAGTTCCGTCTCTAGTGGCAATACGACTTTCTGATAAATCGTCGTCCTCAGGGTCAATGTGTCTAGCGTATCTCCGTCTTCGTCTTGCCAGACCTTCGGGTCCAAGCAATTTGTTAAAGCAAGGTAGAATTGAGAGTTTAGGGGAATCTCTGCCTTGCAGGCCTGGAATACAAGATTTGCATCCAAGTATTTGGTAAAAGCTGAGGAATTTGTATTTGTTCCTAGCTTGGCGTTGAATCTCTGGACGAGAATATCGAATGGTGTTTCAAAGTATAGTTCTAGTAGTAGTAAAGCCAATGTAATAACGGTAGGGCATGGATGGTTGAAGAAGTCCTCTACGTCGGTATCATCCGCGTCAGTTTCATCTGTCATATCATCGGGTTCCGGGGGTTTTGGAGGAGCCTCATTGCGGGGGAGGTGAAGATTCGAGAGGGGACTATTGATGAACGGCCTGAAAAGTGTAATAGACGATGCGGTGTGGAAGAACAAAACATCAGATGCGCCCCACGTTGGCTGTAACCATGGGGTGCCGTAGAGGTGAAAGACCGTTGAAGCGAGGATGACAGCCAGAATTCGTTTTGTTCTCTCGGTGAAAGTCCCTCTCGTGTGCCTAAGGATATAATCCAAGGAAACTGCGTTCTGTGACGTATCGATAGCAGAGTTACACATCTCTGGATGTAGCTGATATAGTTGATTTCGTAGCACCTTAAGCTCTAGGCGGTATCCAGACATCGACTTGGTCTTGGCTACTACCTCGCAGAGCCTCCTTATCCTAAGCGATTTAGCTTCCATCCGCTTTCGCTTGGGTTGTTGACCCGCCACTGCATCAGGCACTCTTTGGTTCCCCATTGCATGAACTCGGACCTCTTGCCAGTCGTAATGGGTAGAAAGAAACATATCAAAGTCGACAACATCCTCATCTTGGGTGCGAATCACAGATTCTTGCGACTTTCGATGGGTACTTAAGTAGAGCCGAGCTCCAAAGTCATGCTCTGTTTTGCATGGGCAATCGGTACATGCCACCATGGCCTCGAATGTTGATTTAGCGGCATTCAAGATATCGTAGGGAAGCTCTGCGATGACGAGCTGAGGGGCAAAGTCTTCTTCACCCCATCGAGAAGGCTCTTCGATGTAACTATCACGTAGAGTCTCCTCGCACATGGCCAATGACTCTAATAATTCATTCCGTGATTCGTATGTCTTCTTCAAGTCCAGTGATAAGACGTCGCTCAACCTAGCGAGATGGCTTTTTGTGTAACCAATGTTTTCCCCTACTCGTACTATTTCTCGCAAACATTCTTTGATAGGGACTTGAAGGGAGCTGGTTGGGAACATGAGCTTTATTGGTGCCAGCAGCAGGGTGATGAGACCGCTATTTTCCTGGGGCGCACTTTTATCGTCCAGAATACTGAGACTCCTTCTTATCATGTTGAAGTACGCCATGAGGCTGGCACAAAATGATCTCAGCTCTTCATCCCTCTCGTTGACCCAAAGAGTCTCGGTGATTTGCTGAGCTGCCTTGTAAGTCAAATACAAAGTGTTAATCATCTCGCTACCAGTGGGAGCTGGAAGGTCAAGGTTCATCGCCGCCATGTTGTCAAATGACGCTCAAGGCAAGATTACGAGACCATATTGGCATTGGTTGATCAGGGATGACGTGAGCCGAATTTGGGGCGCCCACGGTGCGGCTGAACAGATGTTATCTTACATGGTTCCCCGCACATTCCTGCAAAGCTGCCTTACCTTTGAGGCCATGAGAAATACGTTTAGCCGGAGATCTTTCTCCTCACTTTAGACGCATGGTGGTGAAGATAAGCAAATACAATGTCGGTATCACTCGGGCGCGAGACAGATGCCTATCTTCCAACAGCCTCTATCTCGAAGTGTGCCCTAAAGTGCTTCGAGTCTTTCCAACATTGCCTCAATAGCGCTAGCAAGTCAGACAAGCCTAACGCCACATGGCCGAAATCGTCGCTAGTCCGGGTCGAGGATCAACTCGCCCGATTTCAACTTTGGACAGCCAGCATCCGCGTCTTCAGCACTGGCCGCGACTCTTTGGATTATAGACTCAGAGATGCCCTGGATGTGAAAACACCTATTATCGGCCTATTGCAGGCACTGGACTTCCGGATCAAGACGGGTAGGTAACAGCGCTGAGCTCACGGGTCAGTTTTCCTGACATATGTCGCAAATAGGTTCGCAGATCCTCGATTCAATGAATCTAAATCTAAAGAGGAAATCCATCGAAGAGCCTATCGAAGAATTTGTCCAGACTCTAGGCGCAGTGTCGAGTGAAATCACCTTACTCCACAAAATCACAAACACGATACGCCGTGCTAGTAAAGATACGCAGAATAGTCGAGCTGCCGAAAGGTACAAGATCATAGATGAAGAGGGCAATGATGTGGGACCCTTCATCCAATCTGTCTTCTTGAATTATATAAACGACAGGTATTCCGTTGCCAGCGAAGAGATCCGCCAGCGCCTTGCAAGCTCAATGGTCCTTCGCCGCAAGAGATTACTTTATCGTCAAGAGCGCTACGGAAAAAACCCAATACATCTTCCTCAGAAAGCATCTGGCCCGAATATGTTACACCCTAAGTCCGAAGTCATGACAACGCTGGGCGATGCTGAAAGACCTTCGAAGAGAAGGATCATCGCAGCACCATCGCACAGTGCCATGCACTCCGCCGAGACTGCGACGACCTTTTCACCCGAAGGATATAAGAAGGCTGCCGCTCCATCAGTATTGTCAGTGTCTAAAACGGTCCCGCTGAGCGATGAGGATGAACTTGTATTTCCTCCTGCACCCAGTGATGCTTTTGAGCAAAGATACAACAAAGCGAAGCAGGATATCGAAGACAGACACAAACAGAGACTATCTACAATCGACAGTTACTATGAGGGTGTCGACATGACTACTCTAGCCCCTGGAGATGTTCGGGCTATTATTGATGCTGGAGCTGTACGGGACAGAGCGTTGGTGAAGGCCCGAGATGATTGCCTCAAGGCAGTGAGCGAAGTCACATGTCCTTATTGCTTTCATATGCTACCAATTCATGAGGTTGTTGACGAGTTAAAGTGGAAGTGAGTATGATAGACTCATGTATCGCAATATGCTCATACTAATCAACAATAGATATCATGTTAAGAACGACCTTGAGCCTTACGTCTGTTTATTTGAGGCTTGCCACATATCTGAACATCTATACACTGACAGTAGTACGTGGATAAATCACATGTCACAGCATACTTTACGATGGCGCTGTGCATCGAAGCGACATGGCGAATTTGTGGCTGACACCAGAGACCAATACCTTGATCATATGAAGCATAGTCATCCGGGCATGTTTACCGATGATCAACTCGGGATTCTGGCTGATCAAAATGCTCGCAAGACTGGTCCACTATTCAGGGCTTGTCCACTTTGCGGTGAAGAAAAGCCGCATCCATCCCTGATTGATCACCTGGTCGGCCACATGCGATTCTTGGCCCTCAAATCACTGCCACCTCATCAGGAAGATACCGGTGATTGGCGTGAGACTGACGAAGAACAGGATAAGTGGAGTTCGACTCGACCCTCCAGCAGAAGTACTATTGAGAACGCTTCAGTGGACGATTTCACGTTCTCATTCACTGGTGCTCCAGACAGACTTCCTGAAGGGCTTTTCACCTTTGGTCATTAAGTCTTCGAAAGCACTTTACACTGCAGCTGGAAATTAACCTCTGAGCAAATCATAATACCACCGCTCTTTGTATCCTATTATATGAGCATTATCTAGAACGGTCTCGAACTCGGAGAACCTGCGGTCCAGGATGGGAAACAGTACATCGGGGCAGGTTAGTGTGTCATTCCCCCAAAGAAGAATATGTGTATGAGAGGTTTTTCATCGCCGCTACCCAGTATTTCTAGATAGTGTTAGTCAGGGAATTCCATATTAAATGATGACACAAGTCGCCAGAATGGAGGATGTGAACTTACGGTTTCAGCACCTGCCCCAACAGAGCGAACCTTGGAAGCCAACCACCCAGCGGCGGGAGCAGACTCCACGTCGAATCTAGCCTCGTCGTCTCTGATATCCTCATTGAACATGATCTTGTTCGGCAACTCTGGATACTTCACAGCTGGTCTCCCAAGTCCAATGAGATCAAAGGCGTTGCTATCAAGAGCTCCAGCAACACCGTTTCGGCTTCTGAACCGACCCGTCACAAGGAGCTCAAGATCAGGAAATCTGCAACGAATCTCTTCACTCGTGCGGAGGAAGAATTCTTCACGAATACTTGAACGAGACCTGGTGGAACTTAGCTGCAGGGATGACTCGGTGTTCATCATCTGAGGGTCTTCGAATGATCCACCACTAAGATTGATGTAATCAATTTCCTCCTGCTGAATTCATTCGATCTGTCGTAGCATTTCAGTCATACCCTCTTCATCCTTGAAGTCTGCGGAATTCATCTTTACACCAACGTAAAATGCCTCAGGAACTTCCCTTCGGATGGATCGAATAATGCGAAGAACTAGTTCAACGCGCTTGTCTGTTGAACCTCCGAACTCATCATCGCGCTTGTTGCTGTTTGGTGACATTAACTGAGACAGCAGAAATCCGTCTACGAGATCGAGTCAGTAAGCAATACAGGCTTCGTTCCTATGCTGTGTGACTCACGTGCTGCATGAACCTCAACACCTTGAAAGCCAGCTTGGTAAGCTAGTTACGCAGCTTTAGTGAATTGCGCGATGACAACATCGATGTCATGTCGTGTCATGGCCCTGGGGGTTCCAAATACCAGCATACGGATCAAGTTGGCGACGGTGTTGTCGCCGAGGTTGATGGGAATAGCACTGGGAGCGATCGTCTTGGAGAAGATACTTCTTTTTCCTGCTCCAATTGGAGAATGTCATCCTGGATGGTTTCTAGATCATCGCTCCTGTTAATCACTGTGTCTTGATATTTTGACTGGGCTTACAATTGAGCAGTTATATGACAGTTCTGATCCTTGGTAGAAGCTGTTCATTCTGACCAATTCTTCAGCAAGTTCGATGTGGTTCCGGTGACTGCGACGTCTTGATTGCTGCCGAGGTACTGGTCTGAAACCATGATGTTACCTAAGACTTGTCAGAGCAAGCTTCTCTATGTATGGACAAAGCTCTTCGCAAAATCCACCTGTGATCAGAACTGCCCATCCACCTTCCGCCCATCGCTTATACAATGCTCTACGATTGGCAGAAGGCAGTAAGTTCTGGGCCATTTTCTCAGACATTGCAGTTTTGACAAGCTTGTTTTTGAGGTCAAATCCGCACCGTCGTCGAAGCTGCGAATTAGCCGCTGAGTTCATTGTTGACATTGTTCGTTGTAGTTATCGTTTTGGTGAAATATTGGTTAGACCTGGATTCAAGTATGAGGTTTTTTTGTTTCTTATTTTGTCTATTTACTAGTCTTTTATCTTCTATCGCTTTACCTAAACATCACGAGATTTTTAAATTGGCCTCGGAAGAACTCTAGGGTGGATTGAACTCGAATCCTCCGAAGCAAAATCCACTCGAGCCATGTCTAGTTAGACTGACCCCGCATTTACTTCCTCGCGTTAGTGTTTCGGCCGAGAACAAAACCCAACAAGGGTCATTCCCATTCCACAACCCTTCGGCCGCCTTCACGTGCAATTCTTTTCAAGAAATAGACATAATATTTAGCTTAGATATAGCCAAACAGTTTTGAATCCTCACCATATCCGTTTTGTCCCTCTTGGCCGTGTGCTCAGCCCTCTCCCCCTGAAACACCACCTGCGACGTCTCTCCCCCAAAACACAATCTCCGACAAACTATTGGCTCTTTGACAAAAAGGCCTCCATAGATCTCGGAACTTGACGACGCAGAGATACGATTGGCTCCTCAGAAGATAGACGAGGTCTTGGAATCAGTTGCAAACGTGCCGCTCTCGCCGACCTGTTTGCCGATTATGGCCCGTGCCCGTAGCTCAGAAGCAGTTTCTATGTTTTAAGTGCAGGCGTTTTATGGTTAATGAGCAAATCGCAGTTTAGCAATGGCTGTTTGACGTTTTGTTTGACAGAGTGGCTGTGTTCTTCGGGAGACGAGGATTCCGGGTCTTGGCTGGGCGGGAAAGGTCAAAGCGTACGTGAAGAAGCCGTGCGGTGCGTGGTATGTTTGTCTGGTGATGTTTTACAGATTTTGAGGTTGCTATCGTGAAGCTGTTGAATGTCTCGAGAGTGTCTTGTGTTTTACTTGGCTGCTTTTTTGGTGGTGATATATGCGTTTGTTAAGATGGCCGTAACAGGAAACAGACTCGTCGACTTTTCTATATAAGTTTAATCATCTTCCTCTCAGTGATCGTAATCATCAGCATCAGCAATCAGCATCAGAATCATCTACTTCCCTTCTAATCACTTCTCTCCTGCCGGTCAGGTCTCTTTTTCCAGTGTCTCTGACTAGTTCAGTCTCATATCTTTGCCAATCTTTCTTCTCAATCTACATCACAATAATCTCATAATCTCAAAATGGCTCCCATCAAGAACCTCCTCATGGCCCTTTTCGTCGCTGCCGATCTTGCAGCAGTCTCAGCCCACAGTGTCATTACCAACGCGGTTGGTGATGCCGGTGGCTCTGGCATGGCCCTTGGTATTGATACTTCAACTCCTCGAGACGGAACTCGAAGACGCCCTTTCCAGCAAGATGCAACCCGCTTCCGAGGCAACTCCGCTGATACCGTCGGCGAAACCTTGTCTGCTGGTGATAATGACATCGAGCAAGGAACTTTGGACATCATGGAAGAGACAGGCAAGCCATACATCTCAACCATGATAATGATATCACATACTAACACTTGAATCAGGAACCGAGCTCCCTCAGGTCAACCCAGGTGGTAGCCTCGAGATGACGGTTCATCAGGTCAACTCAGACGGAGCTGGTCCATACACCTGCATGATCAATGCCGACGGCACCGGTACATCTTGGGATAACATCGAGGTGACGACTAATGTCGAGGGTAATGAGCGAGGTCGCAACCGGGACGGCGAGATGGGAGACTTCCCTCTTGTTGCTTCTATTCCTGCCGATCAAAACTGTACCGGAACGGTCGCAGGCGAGGACAACGTCTGTCTTGTCCGCTGTCAGAACCCTGCTCGCGCTGGCCCATTTGGCGGTGTGATTCCAGTCCAGATGGCGAGCGGCAATGGCGGCAATGCTGGAAATGCTACTGACGCTGGAAACTCGGGCAACGCTGGTACCGGCAACGCCAATGATAACACCAACGATACCACTAACGATACCGCCAATGACACCACTGATGATACCACCACCGGCGGTGCCAACGGCAACGGCAACGCAAACAATAACAATAACAACAATGGCAACACTGGCAACGCCAATGGTAATGGTAATGGTAATGACGAAGAGGAGGAGGAGGAGGAGGAAGATGAGAACGACGCCGGCACTCGCAACAACCGCCGTGCCACCCGCTTCTCCGCTTAATTGGTAAACAGATAATGATTGTTAACGCGAACGTGGAAACGGAAGACTGGATCACCGACATATGGATTGAACGGGAGGTAGGATGGCAAGGAAGATATTTACATAGGATATTTGGAAGGCAAGTAGTATAATAAGATTTTGCTGATGAATTCTTGATCCTCTGACCTTGGTGGTGATTGAGAAACTTGGTTGGTTGACAGTCACAAGATAAGATGCCTTTGAAGGCTGACTTTTGCTGACTGAAACCAATAGTCGCTCTCGGCTAACTAATAGAGAGTTGTTATTTGCAGTTGAGGCTTGCAGCTGAGATCTAGAAGATAATAGTCTGAGTATGTACTGGTTGAGTAATTGTCGGATTTTATGTTAACTATCATATTTCTTCTCACATTCGACTCAAGATACGCTCTTTTGTACACGTATCATGGTTATCATATGCGTAATCACTTGGTTGGTCAGCCGATAAGTTCTACTTCTGGATATCGTATCCCCTGCAAAATGCTAAGTGACGGGCCTCGGATGTGAGACCGTCATTGCCAATAGTTTTCCGAACTAAGGCAGGTATAACTTACTTAGAAAGATATGGGAAAGTGGTGTTCTAATGATAGCACTACTGATTGTAGCGTTGGCCAATTAAACGCTTTGAATTGAGGGGATTCACTTTCCGAAAGCGGATGTATTTCACGCGATAGCCATTATTGGCCACATATGCCAGTTTTCATGTCCCTAAAGAAGTTAAAAAGGTAATTAAGACTCAATGCAGCTATTCTATTTTAGGGCTCAAAGTCCCAAGAGCCGTATTATCATTATCATTATCATGCCCCAAAGCAGCAAGAGCTATAGGGGTGGGGCCAGCCTTAGGTGGAGGGTGAGAAGCACGATACCTACAAGTGCCTCAGAGACGCTCAGCAATGATCACCCAGATAAGACATCAGTGGCTACATACAGAGTATTGGAGTTGTTCCCTATCAGAAGGATGCTGATATTAGCAGAGGTTCGTTGAATTGTTTGTAGCCTTTAAAGAGATTAACAGTAGGGAAATGGAGGGAAGGGCGGTCTGTGACAACACACTCTCGTATATTAATATAGTGTATTATGAGAAATTATTTATCAAAGTTTGGGTTTGTTTTTATTTCTTTTCTATAATATAATAATAGCTTGTAATGTTATCACTCTGACGACTGTTATTTACATTAAACTAAGCCTGGTAATCTATTAAGAAATGCAAGTTCCTTAAAAAGTCAGTAACAGATTACTTCTTACAGAAACGCTTCCAGCCATTTCGGCAAAGGAATAAAACGTAGACAAACAAGTCTGCATTATGGTATTTGTTCCCTCCTCGGTTGTCTCTGTCGCCACAAGACGCTCGGAGGATCTGCAAACTAGCGGCGGAGGAACTCCAGCAGACCACGAATCTTCCAAAAGGCCAAACTCAATCTGAAGCGTGAGCCCCGCATTCAATGCCTTGCGTTGTCTTCTACAGAGAACATTTCGGTGGCGTCTGGGGATGTCATTACCGGGGATCGCGGGCATGGGCCTGTAGCACTCCTATCAGGCGACTGGGCTGGTAGTCGTCCATATAAGTCCTCTAAATGAGATGAAAGGCCCAACTTACACGACGAAGCGCATCTCTTTCCCATAATACAATGGATGAAACCCAAGTAATCATTGTTGGTGGTGGACCAGCAGGTCTTGCCCTGGGACTCTCACTAGCCCGACTGAAGATTCGTGTTAGTAGCCACTATTTCGACAGGTACAGCACGCTCATGTTTAGTACTGACAATGCACTACCAGTCTGTCATTCTTGAGAAAGAAGCAGAGATCACCACAGACCCCAGAGGCGTATTCCTCACGGGAGATGCCGTCAGAATACTGCACAGCCTCGGGATCAATGATCTGAAGGGCATAGGTCATGGTAAGTCAACATGTTCCAAAGGCAAATGAATCTACATAGCACGACATTTACTGATTCCGACTGACACAGAAATTCCACATTTGAACTTCCATCGTAGTGCATTCAATACTCCCCCATTCCTCTCAATTCGCATTGGGGCCATGAACAGTCTTGAGCAAGCCTTGCCTGAAGGCATTCTGCAAATGCAGCCCCGTCTAGGTAAACGACTCTAAGCCCCAGCAATATATATCTTCCATTTTCTAACAGCAGCCTACAGAGATTGCGTTGAGGAAGGCCATTGAGCAGTCGGAATACTGCTCACTGCGTACCGCCTGCGAAGTAATCGCACGGTCAGAACAAGATCCGCCAGTGATCGACTTCAATGATAGTCAAGGCACACGACAGCAGATCAAAGGACAATGGCTTATCGGCGCCGACGGAAAGTTGGGTATCGTACGAAAACACTTCCTTGAACCAACTGTAGGCATCAAGCAGCAAGACGGTATTTATCCTTACAGTGGAACCTGGATAACTGCCAACCTGAAGATGAAGCTTCCTACACCAGAGAGTCATCCTGAATTTCCACTCTGGAAGTTTGGATACTCGCCGCAGGAGGTTTATGATCTGTTCTGGCCTGTCGGGTGGCACTTTTGCACCCCACCTAGAAAGGCTACTGCTTCCGGAAGATTTGGTCCTTATGAGAAAAGACTCTGGCGTCATGAGTTTGCTCAAGATGAGTCACTCATCAAAGATAACTCCGAAAAGCTACTCTGGGAGCATATTATGCCGATGATCACTCTTGATCAAGACAGAAACCGTAAGCAGAAGTTCAACGGCCCTGTGCAGTATCCGCAAGACTGTATCGAGATCCTTCGCTGCCGACCATTCCACTTTGTTCACAAGGTTGTCGACCGCTGGTTCAGTGGTCGTACGATCCTCATCGGCGACGCAGCCCACGTCTTTCCCCCTTTCGCCGGACAAGGAATCGGCAGTGGCGTTAGAGACGCTCACCAACTCGCCTGGAGGTTAGCTCTGATGCTTCACTCAGACTGTAAGCCCGAAAACCATGACAAGCTACTCAAGTGCTGGGCATCCGAGCGACGTCAGAGCATCAACGACGCGGCGCAGTTCTCGATGATCAACGGTCGGATCTGCAATAACGAGCCTTCTTTATGGCAACGTTTGTTTTTCCGGCTTTTGATGTTTCTTCACGGCACTTCTGTGTTTCGGTATGTGGATTATGTATCCTATAAAGAGAAGAAGGGATTTTCAAAGGTTGAAAACGGGTTCTTTGTCAAAGGACGAACAGGTGGCTCCCGTTTGCCTCAGATACACATGAGATCGAAGGGTCAGGCAGAATCATTTTTATCAGATGGCCTTCTACGAAAGAGCAATACGATCTTCACTCTGGTGGTAATGAGTGACGGGAAACCAGCTACCCAGCAACTCTTGCATGCTGAAGCAACGGCTGCAGTCCAAGAAGCTGGGCTTTCATCCATCATCACAAACGATGCCATTTTTGTTTACGACGCACAGTCGAGAGATTCATCACAGAGTCAAAAGACACTTTCGGGCACTAATGGAGGGCTTGGTCGTCCCATGGTCTGTTCACCTTCGCAGATTGCTACACCTGGTGGGCATCTAGCGAATGGATATGACAGCTCGGTGTTTGGTAAGCGTCTCGGGAAGGGTACGAAATTTGCAATTATTCGACCTGACTTCTTTATCTTTGCTTGTGCTTCTGACTACGCTGGCCTGGTCAGCTCTCTGGAGTCGTTGAGAGGCTTTGTTGGGTTTGGGGGTAAGAAATAGTGACGATTTCAAGCGTGAGAAGAGTGCTAGGTAGCTATCCCGAATTGTTTGCTACTTAGAGGCCTCTGAAATTTTTTCTTTACTTCTCACTTGTCCAGAACTGGATAAATTGTGTACTTTGACATTTGCTTCGGGTGTTACGATCAGATGTGGATGGGCGATAGGCCCCTAGTTAGCGGAGGTAGCTAATCATAACCTATTCGCGACCAGTATTTGAAATGGGACAATGACGAGATTCATCATATCTTCATGCGTTGGTTTGTCTATAACGAAGACTATAGTGTTTACTGCACCTCCTTCTATCGGTTCGGTCATGACGCATATTTATAGAAGAGAATTTCGTCTCATTGCCTGAACACACAGTCGGTGTTTGCATGTATTCCATACCTTCAATCATCCACATGTAAAGCGTAACGAAGACGCGAGGTAGGTCGCGGATACAAGCGTCAGTTTCCTGGTCTATCAACACATAAGAGCCCTCCCAATAATAAAACTGGCCACAAAATAGCCCGAGGTACGAAGACACGACATCTATACTCACAAGAACAACAAATGCCTATAAGTGACTTCTACATAAATCTACTGAACAAGAGGATAGCAACCCTCTGTACAGAGACTATCAGACGCGTCAAAAGTCCAACTCTGCAAAGGGCATAGTTAGCAAAGTTTTTCGTGCCAGGTTCTCATAGGTGAACGAACGATGCTTACTCAAACTTAATAACATTTCTCAATGTTCCAACCCGCGCCATGGTGACTTCGAGAACATCACCATCATTGAGAAATACCTTGGTGCTATGGAAGGCACCCACTCCGGCCGGAGTTCCCGTCATGACCGCTGTACCAGCCGGTATTGTTGTTCCTGTACAGTCTGTCAGCATTGATCCCGCGAATAGGCAACGTTGAAGTACCTTGGCTCATGTGACTGAGAATCTGCTCCGGTGAGAACACCATGTCCTTCTTGAACTCAGCCTCTTGCCTTACTTCACCATTTACCTTTGCGACTACTGTGAAGCTCGAGCCGTTACCAAATATGGCTGGGCTGATCAATGCAGGACCAATGGGCGCAAATTTGTCGAAAGCCTTGGCGAAGAAGAATTGACCGGCGGAATGCTTGGATAGCTGATACATGCGGCAAGATATGTCGTTGCCAGCCGTGTACCCCAGTATGTAGTCTTTGGCTTCCTTGGGAGAAATGTCGCGGCACTGTTTGGAGGTGACAAATACGAGCTCGCCCTGTAAAGCGATTAGTCTCATGCAGATTTAGTTTATCATAATAATGGTATGATACCTCGTAATCTGGGAGACTCTTTGCGCAAAAGTCATTAAGTGGGATGTCTTCATCTGGGTTTGCAAGAGATGCAGCTGGCTTAGTCCAAAGCGGAGGGACCGAGCTCAGGGTGAGCTACAGACCTGTTAGCGATTGGCTCGAAGCGGGCAGTTGGTATCCTTTTGGCATACTGAAGCTTCTTTGGCGTGACTTCGATAGTTCAGCCCAACGCAATATAGAGGTAAGTCGTCTCTCGGCAGTGGTGCTAAGAGCTGTACTCAGTCAGTAGAGTAGATTTGAGATGGCTTCACTAAATCATAGCATAGAAATACTCACGCGGCGAATTGTTACCGTTTGGGGCTCATCCTTATCAGCCAAGGCCTGTAAAGACTTGACCGCGCTGACCTTGGTGCCGAGAGCAGGCGGGCCCTGAGCATCAGGACCAAGGTCGGCGAAATATATCTCCCCGTCCTCTTCAGACTCAAACTTGATTAGGACCGCAAAACTGACCATGGTGTTACAATATCACAGGGCAGTTTGGTAATCCACAACTCTTCCCTGAGACCAATACTTAAATACATCTTTTCTGCAACACGGTCTTTCTGTGGCAACTCAACATGGGGTTCGGAAGAGCTGCTTGTTCCATCATGCTAAAATGCGGGGAAATACAAGCTACGGCAGATCTCAAGCTTGAACATTTTAGATCCTCCGACGCGGGATTAGCTGCAGTGAAAGTGCCGAGGTTGGTTAGTCATCGGAAATACTGCATGGATAAGTCCTCGGAGCATCTTGTGAACCCAGAATCTCGACCATTTCTCATTACCTCCGATGTTCTGATCACGCCAAACAACGACTCGGCATTGGCCTTCTGTGTAAGGGTATCGATACACGACCGGTGTATTTATCACTAGGCTCCGATCGAGAGTCTTTTCAGTTCTCCACAATGTCTGCCTCACCGTCTTCAGGCGGCAGAACATTCGGCGCAGCTGCATCTGATCGGCTGAGCACCAGAGTTTGCGACAATTGCATTCGGTTTGTGGACCCCGCATCAACTCTCGGCACTACAGCATCTAATAATCTCCGTGCTTCAGCTCTAAAGTCCGATGTGAGATAATCCGGCAAGTCCCTGTCACCACTACTGATGCGACCGACCCGTTACAGGCGATCTAGGACAGCCGTCATGTTCACGCTGCCTGGATCGTGGCAAAATATGTAGCTACTCTACGACGCGTCGTCGACCTGGACCAGCCCCGGGCTCCGGGCGAGTACAACGGGTAACGCGGAACACTCACAACCGAGAGAGAAGGCATTTCGGTAAGAGATGCCTGCCTACTGATTAACCCTCGCGACATCTAATCAGTCATTTCGGTGACATAGGAGAAGCCATCTTGCAAGTCGATTCGATCCTTGAGGGCGATGATTCTTCACTTCCAGTTATTTCGAAACTCCCGTCTGAAAGCCCTGGTACCCTTGTCACTTCCCATGCCTCTACTGGCAGTCAATCAACACAACGTCCTAACATCTTGCCCGAAGAGGAAGCATATCTGTAAGGCACGATCCTGCATAACCATACAGTCCATGCACTATGGGTCTTACCATATCTCCCCTGCTGACTATGTCAGGGCTGATGAGTACTTTAAATCCATCAATGAAGCCATACCACTATTCTCTGAAGCTGCAGCATCTAACAGCAAGGATACTCTATCAACATGTAGCCCTGAGTTCACCGAAGCTCTGCTGCTCATCACAGCCAAACTCCTCGGCTTCAAATTCGCATCTCCTAATTTTAATTTGGACGGCCGTATAGACCTGATCCTAAGCAACACAACTCTTCAAGAAGATACAGCCGGTGATTTTCCAAGTCTTGACCTCTTTCGGAAGTTCTGCTTACTCGTCTTCTATGAATTCCACCAATTCCCTGGCCAACAAGCCTGGGTGAGGATGGGAAAGATTGTCCGGCTCGCGTATTGGATGGGCCTTGATCGTCTGGATATAATCCAGTCTATCTCCCCAGAATGGTCTAATGTGAGCGATGCGGACCTCGAGAACTGGAAACTTATCTGGTGGTGTGTATATCGTCTTGACTCGTATGCCAACCTCTCATCTGGAACACCTTACCAAGTTGATGAACGACTCGTCAATACATCCTTGGATCACCAGAGTCAGCTACCTCAAGGTCTCGTTGCCCCATGCAGGTTACCTCATGACCCACGTGCCCTTCCTGACCTTCTCCTGTGTGTCAAGTCCGGTAGCGAAAGCAGCTTGCTTTTCAACATCCATCTCATCACTATCACTGTCCTGCGGCAATTCGGCAGAGCAATGAGTATGCGCTATCTAGTTCCTCACGAGAGCCTCACGGCGAACTTACTCGACGCAGAACGTACACTATCTGCAATACGTCTAGCCTTACCACGGAACTTCTTGAACCCGGGAAGAAACGCGTTCATGAATGAGTCAAATACGAATCACCACGCGAGATTAGTCCCAGTGCTTCAACTACATATGGCGCAACTCCTGGCTGCCCTTGCGAGCTGCTACTATCTTCCGGAAGGGGACGATTGGACACTTAGCTGGCAGCGCGTTCTGGAGACTTGTCAGAACATAGCTGGTGTTGCAGAGAAGTGGGATAGTAATTACACTCTCACCGTGGACCCAGCACTTTCGCTCATCAGCTTGACGGCACTTGTCTTCTTGGATATTCACAAGAAGTATACTGAGAGTACGAACACGCATCTCATAGCTGAGATTGAGAATTGCGAACTTCTTCTGCTACTCCAGCTTGAGCAATTCTCAGCGCATTGGAGGCTTCCGAGCTTGCTGATCCGTAAGTACAACCCATCTTGTTATCTACCGATAGAACCTCAACTCTGACGATTGGATAAAGTGTCGTTCAAGAGCTTCAAGGAGTCAGTGACAGGCCCACTCTGTTATGCACATATCCAACTCATACTCTCCCGTTTTGAGAGCCCTCTACACCCGAGGTGGCTACAGTTCCTGTCATCTGCCCAGACGCATCTTGAGAATGTAATTTGGGGACATGCAACCTAAACAGGGATATGCGAATAAGATATATGTGTACTTCGTACGGAGTATAAATATAAGCATTGTGTTGCATGGAGTTCAGGTAGCACTATAGATAGGTGTCGGATAATAGGCACTTTTGTCTGTACATACAACATCGCAACATTCTCACCTTCTGCTTTTGGCATTGAAGGATTATGCTAGATCCATCGCGCAAGGGCAAGATATAATGACGCTATGCCATTGGTGTGCGTTTGGCCTGCTGATTAATCACACGATAACGATTCAGTTACTATTTATATCTCGTGGTGCCTTATCAGCCAGTCAATTCCCTCAATTATCTCCGTGAGGCTGCATCGGCATTACACACATACACGAGGACCAGCGTCGCATATCGAAAGACAGGAACCAACAGCAGTATGTCCGAAAACAAAATCACCTTCTTCGACATACCCAGCAGGTCGCCTCAGGTCTGCTGGTCCATGAATACCTGGAGAAGTCAGTCTCAATAATTACGGGCTCCATCAACCGCTAACACGAGCTGCAGCGAGATTGCTTCTCAACTACAAGGGCCTTGATTATAAGACCGAATGGGTAAGCTGTCAAAACCGTCATGCTATGTATGGTGTGCTGACTTGTGTAGCTCGAATACCCCGAGATCAAGGAGCGCCTCAGTGGACAGTGAGTACAAAGCCAAGTCACATTAAGCGAGCATCCAGTAACGATTTGGTACTTAGTGTATCCCCAAATCAAGGAGGCGCACCCTTCACATGCCCAGCCGTTCAAATGCCAGACGGCTCGTATATAATGGACTCTTACAAGATCGCCGACGTCATCGAGGAAAAGTACCCTCAGCCAAGCGTACACCTGAAGAATCCAATGCAAGACCGCCTCCGAGCATCAATGATTAAATTCATGACTGAAATGGTCCCCATCTACGTCCCCGGTGTCGCCAAAAACATCATCGGCAAAAAGAGCATTGACTTCTTCCTCGAAACACGATTGCAAGACGTAGGAATGCCTCTGTCTGAGTACGGAGAAAAGCACTCCCCCGGAGCGTTCGACAGAGCGGAGCCGTTTGCGCGTGAGATTACGGCCTTGCTAAATGAGAATGCTTCTGGGCCGTTTTTGTTGGGCGATGTGGTGAGCTATGCTGATTTCATCTGGGCGGGTATTCTGCTGTTTTTCCAGTGTCTTGGCGAGGAGGAGTATAAGGAGGTGCTGAGAATAACCGGAGACGGAGACGTTCATACTAAGTTTCTTGATGGACTGAGTCCCTGGACGGAGAAGAATACCTGATGCTATCGATAAGGGATGTCCGAAATGATGGTGGTTGAATTTAGGCTAATTACCATGTTCAAGACAACTTCTTGTCCAGCTGATTGGACATTCAGAATTATGATATATCTAAATGCATAGTATTTAGCAATATCTTATCTATCAATTGACTATAATCATGACTATCTTTTCCCCAGACTTTTGTTAAAGAAAACCATTTTAATTCTCAGGTTTGTTAAGAGATCCACGTGGATCGCGTCTGCCGATCTCCATTTCCCCCGGGGTCGATATTTTCTCCACGCCAAGTAGTTTTCTCACAGCCACAAGCTTGCTTGGCTTCTTGGCTACCTCGCCGGCCGGTGCGTTTGGATAAGTTCAAAGCCCAATCACTATCCTCGAATGACGACGCTCTGACTGTATGCGCGAGGCCGCTGGGTAAATTGGTTGCTTCTCGAGGGCCAAGAGTCCTGGTGATTGCCACATGCAGGAAATGATTAAGCATTAAGAACTGTACCTGTGGCTCGTGATGGGTAAATTACCATGTTTCAGCCTAGAGATTGTTGGAAGACCGATTCTCTAGAGTGGATATTCGCGTAGCCTCCACACGTACGTTGGAGCGCGTCAGAAATATACCTACCCTAGGGTTCGAGGTATTGAAAGGTATTATTACTTGACAGAGCTTGCTACTACCTTATGAAAGTACTATAGCAATTAGAAAGTAGTTCTTTTACTAAGAGCTAGAGTTTATTTATATTTATTCTTATATTTTATAGACATAGCAGGTTCTCTGTCTTTGTACACTTTCAGTCCACTCTCGCACATATCAAACCCAATGTTGGCATCCCGAAACAGACTTGGTCCCAAGTCCAGCTATTGCAGTTACTTAAAAGAGGCAGAATCCATTCTACGTCAGTGTATCTTGACACAATACGATCGCAAGCCGGCGAAATCGTCAGCTGAACGTCCTATCCCTCGTGGCGGAGTGGATTAAAGTCCGTCAGATCAGTCACGCTCGACCCAAACACAGTGGATATCTCAGAATCTAGGCCTGGGGAATTTCGGCCCTCGGTTCCTGCTCCACGTCCAACAAGGGCGGGTCAAGCTCAGGACAAGTCTTAATGAGTGGAGATACCATCGCCAAAAAGAAAAATGGGTTCGGTGAGCGCCAAGGTCTTGGTCGACGGTTGAGAACTTGTGTTCGTCTCCAGTTTGGCTTGGCTCTGGGCTGTTCTAGGATCATTATGCGACGCGCAGGTTCTAGGCCGATATTTAATCTGTCAATCGGCTAAAGTGCATGCACATGATATTACGGCTAGGTATAACATATCATGGATATTTCAGCTGATATGCCGAGAATAACTCGGGATTTGCATGCTTTATTTTTAATATTCGGGTTTTGTGAGAGAAATCGCATTGAATCGATCAGGAGAAGAATTTGGAGCAGGCCGTGATTGGCCGAGTGATTAAGGTTGTTTATTTACCCGCATTTACCCGTATTTAGCCAAATACCACTCTAGGCCAAGACTGGAGAATATCCCCGAAGCCATCTGAGCAAAATGTCACGGGTCATAATTCCGCACCACGAGGAATTTCATTCTCTTTATTTTTCAACATTTAATAGCTCATCAAGGACAAGAATATAGTCTTGGAAGATGGCGAAGGCTGGAGGCACAGCTCTGCTAATGGCTGCCCCAAGAACGTCTGGGAACAGGCAAAATGGGATCTACAGAGCCCAGCCCCGTAAGCGTAAGCATCGGTGATGGCCATGATGTTATGTCTATCGCACGTTTGAACATAACGATTCTAGACACAGGATCAGATCAGATGGTTAAAAAATCCGACAACAAAAGACGATGTTGTAGCATGGTGTTCCTCGCGAAAACCCCCCGTGGCGAGATGAGAGGGCCCCCTTTCGGTAACAGGCTAATAGCGAAAATCACCCCCATGGGCGGCTTAATCGCAGAGCCCCATTATAATAATTACTTCACGGAGTGCTCCGTGCAACAACAGCAGTTTAAACAATAGCACAGTGGAGTTCCCCCAGCTTGTGACTGTCTATCCATGCTAAAATGAGTGCGGCCCGGCCTCCATCTTGGCTAGACATTCATGAATACCAAGACTTCCAAGACAGCCAAGGTGGAACAAGATCGCCCATTCCGAACAAATGAGTGGAACCCGCACGCCTGCCGTTTGGTTCAATTGCTGTTTGTCTTTTTGCCTGCTCGGTTCTTCCGTTCGATCTGGGGTCTGTCACCCGGTCCGCACGCCCGTCACATTTCAGATTCGTGTTCTGGCCTCACTCTACGCGTTTTCTATATTTATCTGGGATCTCCCCCCATTTTTTACCTGTTCCCTTTTACTCTTCACCTTTGAGCAAACAAACCTGCTAAAGCCACTGAGTGCTTCTGGCAGAAAAACAATAAATTGTTACTTTTTTAATATTATCCCCCTCGATTGAGAAATCGTCATGGGCATCAAGGACATCATCGGCCTCGGGGTCGACGAGAAGACAAAGAAGCTTCAGGATGAAGCTCCCAAGTTCGAGCATGTTACCTGGTACAAGGATCCCGGCCTGAGGGTCTTGACCTTTTACGCGTGTACTCTTTGCGTTTCTTCTATGGGAACTGGTTGGGACGGGTAAGCAAACCCCCAGAGTTTCTAGTGATTACTCCAGACACTGACTTGTCGCGCTTTTAGTATGTACATGGGTGTTGTTCAAAACTTTGACACCTGGAACGACTTCTTCGACAAGCCTGAGGGCAGCAGACTCGGTCTCTTGGTCGCTCTATACCAAATCGGTTCCGTCGCTTCTATCCCTCTTGTCCCTGTCATCGCCGATCGCTGGGGTCGTCGCCCTTGTATCGCTCTCGGCTTTATTCTCATGGCAATTGGCGCTGGTCTCCAGGCTGGAGCTCCCGACTACGCTACCTATTCTGGCGGTCGTGTTCTTCTCGGTTTCGGCAACTCGTTTGCCCAAATTGCCTCTCCCATGCTTCTCGCTGAGCTGTGCCATCCTCAGCACCGTGCTCGATTCACCACTGTTTACAACTGTCTCTGGAACATGGGTTCTCTGCTTGTTTCTTGGACTTGCTTCGGTACTCACTACTGGGGTGGCGGCAACAGCGACTGGTCGTGGCGATTCCCCGCTATTCTCCAGGGTGCTCCCGGTCTCGTTCAGCTCGTCATTCTCTGGTGTAAGTTGATCTTCTAATCGAATTGTTTATCGATCTTGCTAACAGAAATCCCCTAGGGATCCCTGAATCTCCTCGATTCCTCATTGCGAAGGACCGCCAGGACGAAGCTCTTCACATCCTCTCCAAGTACCACGCCAACGGCAACGAGAACCACCCAACGGTTCAGTTCGAGTACCGTGAAATTCGCGACACTATCAAGGCCGAGCAGCTTGCGAACAACAGCTCCCGCTATACCGACTTCCTCAAGACCAAGGGTAACCGATACCGTCTCCTTATCCTCTTCTCCCTAGGTCTCTTCTCCCAGTGGTCCGGAAACGGTGTTGTCTCCAACTACTCTGCTCGTCTCTACATCAACGCTGGTCTCGATAGCGAGAATGAACGTCTTATCATCACCGCCGGAAAGACAATTCTCGATCTGTTTGTCTCCATTGGCTGCGCTCTTCTCGTTGAACGCCTGAACCGTCGTTTCTCTTTCCTCTTCGCCACTGGCGGTATGTGCCTAACTCTCCTCTTCTGGACCCTCACCTGCGGTCTCCACGAGCAGCACCAGGCTCCTGGCGCCAACAACGCCATGATCTTCCTTGTCTGGCTTCACGGTGTCTTTTACTCGACTTGTTGGTCTGGTCTCTTGATTGGTTATGCTGTCGAGATTCTCCCCTACTCTCCCCGTGCCAAGGGTCTGATGTTCCTCAACATTTCGGTCCAAATCGCTCTTTTGCTCAACAACTACCTCAACCCTCTTGCTTTCAAGGCCTGGCAAGCACCCGCCGTCCCCGAAGGCGAGAAGGAAACTGGATACTGGGGCAACACCTGGAGGCTCTACCTTATTTACACCATCTGGGTCGCTGGTGAAGTCATCTTCATCTTCTTCATGTATGTCGAGACTCGTGGACCTACGCTCGAGGAGTTGGCCAAGGTCATCGACGGTGACGACGCCGCTGTTGCCGATGTCGATCTCGAGCACGTTGAGAAAGAGGTTCTCAGCAAGGAGACCGAGAGAGTTTCTTCGGAGGATCAGGAGGTCCACCAGGTTGCTCCCAGCAAGGTCTAGTAACGTCTTGTCACATGCACACGAAGAGGGCACCGCGATGGTTAGTGACGCGTGTCAGCCTGCCTACGATAATTGTCTTTGATCTAGTGTAATGAGCTCGCTGAATGAGTTTAATGTTATATATTTATTGATGAAAAGTATTTTTACTTCTTGCCAACTTTCAAAACCTCATCGTGACCAAAGCCAGTTACATAAAATAGAGTCGTGCGCCGTGAGCTCCGTCTATCAGAATTAACTTATTCAGCTGCCAAGAAAGATCTGACTGCTGCAAAATGACTATGCGCTATCGTCACTGTTGTGTACATCAGTACGGTTATGCCAAATAATTGAGGATCTGGGTTGGATGAAGAATAACGCTATGAGGAGCAAGAAATAGAAAGAGCTGAGAGAATAAACTAATTACTGAGTCTTCTTTATTAAGAAAATCTACACTTTTTTGTCACTTAGTATTGAATCTACAATATTTCTTGCCTCCTATGTAGGGTTATCACGCGGCCTGGCGATGGTCTGGCGACGCGCCCTGACCCCTGCAGATCAGATCATGTCCCCATCCTTTTGACGCTGTGATACAACAACAAGTCAATCAGAGGCCGCCAAAACCACCAGACCCCGGTTGTGGTGCCTGGAGCACAGCCAGTAACGCGCATTCTTTTACCGCCCAGTTGCTGATACCCGTGTTTGTCGGCAGAACCCTCAGCTCAATGGTACCGGCAGTTACTCAAGTCATTGCTCACATTGACGTCTCTTCATATTATGGATAGAAATGAGAGCGATGTCATAACTAGGACTTTATTAATTTATCTAAGTTGCAATAAGTTTGCAGGAATGCAACTCGACATCTGTCTACTGAATGAGTAGACAGGTAGGCAGGCCATGCATAGCCACGCCTTTGCCGCAAGTCTGAGACATTTTTACATGGGGATGCAGGTAGCCTTCTTGTCACCCATGAAAACATGACGTGTGCTTGTTGGTCGTGACCCTGCAGGAGAGATAAGTAACCCAGCACAGGCTGTTGGTTCAGTCAATTCTCATTCCCAACTGATCTTTTCAATCTGCGATCTGATTATCCTTCACTCTCCCGCGACGCCCATGACATCGAACGGAACCGAATTTGTTGGCTGGACACCATCGCCGGACGGAAGAGGTACATACGATATCATAGTGACATGCCTAGTCACGACATTTTTATGCTGTTGGACCTCGGTTTATCCCAATATTCCCGCGCCGGGAGATGGCTTTTGGAGCTCGATTAGGGATAAACTTGGACTCGCATGCTTGGGATTACTAGGACCCGAGTTTATTATAGTGTTGGCTATTGGGCAGAAATCTTCGGCCCGGAGATCTGTCGTTGTACGTTGCGCTTTCATGCCTAATTATTATATAGGATGAGGGAACTGATTGACCGCAGAAATTCAAGCAAGCAGGATATACACAATGGACCATCACGCATGGTTTCTTCGCCGATATGGGTGGATTCGTACTTGCAGCAGACGATCTTCGCAGACCAATACCGCTCAACGCCGAACAGCTATTTTACCTGGTTAATAACTCATATGTTGACTACCCCGACACCAACGACCGGGAGCTCAAGGATAGGAACAAGTCAGATGGATTAGCAAGGTCTGTCAATCCGATTTACGCCTTTTACGCGCTCTTACTGATAGTTACAGACTCATAACTCTATGGCAAGGGACTTGGTTCGTCATAACCTTTGTTGCGCGACTGATCCAAGGGCTTCATGTGACAACCATGGAGCTCACGGCGGTTTCATTTGTTATTATTCTTTTTGGAACTGCATGGTGCTGGAAAGACAAGCCATCTGATGTAGGGACGACAATTACTGTTCGCTGCCTTACCACGATGGAAGACATATTGATACGCGTGAGTGATAAAAACTCTTGCGCAGCTTCACCAGCCAGGCTCACATAGGCATAGGAAGGGCGTCAGCCGGATCAGCCGTACTATCAAACTCCATTAGACTTTATCAGCAGAGACGAAACCGCGCTGAACCTCGCCTGGCAATATTACAACGAACTCTCACGCAAGATCCTCTTCTCCCCCTTCTCACGACGCGTCAAAGAAGTCCCATGGGACCGAAACCCCGGCGATATCTTCCTCCGAATGGACTTTGATCTTGAACTAGTCGGCGTCGCATTCATCTTTGTCTTCAGCGCCGTCTTCCTAGGCGCCTGGAACTTCTCGTTTCCCAGCACCGTAGAACGAGACTTTTGGCGCGTAGCTAGTGTTTACATGCTAGCGTATGGCATGTTTGGTGCGCTGTGGATGGAGTTGTGCATGTGGATCTTCATACCGCAGTATCGCCTCGCCGAGGGTCTTGAACTGAGTCTTGTTGAGCAAGCTCTTGATCAGCGGCCGCATCCTGTGAGGAACTGGCACTACAAGTTCCAAAATTGGAGAAGGAGTCGGTTTAGCAAGATACGAGGTACTGGAGATTCTGATGGAGAAGGACTGGCATCGCGACGACCGAAGAAGGGTGTTTTTGCTTTTCTGAGCAGGACATACAACATTTCGCAGGGCAGAGATCCACATTTGGGTGTTCAGGTCGGATTTCTGTGCGTCACGTCTTTCTTGTGCGCCTCTTACTGTGTTTTTCGGTTGTTCATCTTTGTAGAAGACTTCATTGGGTTGAGAGCGTTGCCGTCAAGTGCGTACAAGACGGTGGAATGGGCAGAGTTCATCCCTCATATCTAGAAGCGGCTGATGTCAGAATTGGCATTTGATGATACCGAGGATAAATAGGCATTGGGTTGAATAGAATCTAATGAGTGATTGGTACACAGTTTATATTTACTCAGCTGAAGCCTGTTGGGAGGACAGTCATAGTCTAAACCATTCATGTCCAAGAACGTCCTCTGCACTAATCCGTTCTCGAGGATCATATTTGAACAGCCGATACAGCAGATCCGCCATCAACTTCTGCTCTGCTTCAGGAGTTCGTAATGACTTCTTCGGCCCTTCCTTGTAATTCTCGCCCGATTCGAAGATCTCAATTGGCTTGCTCAGCGCCACTTCGAGGGACCAGTCCTCCTCATCACGAAGCCAGTTCCCATCAGCGCCGAAATACTCTTCACGTGCCTCCCATTTCTCCCACCACTCTTCTGGAAGTTTGCCGAAGAACCTCACAATTTCGGCTAATAGTTCATCTTTGTCGTAGATCATGTAGAACAGCGGGAGTTGCTCCCTGATCTCGAATAGGGTGCAACCAAGAGCCCAAAGGTCGCAGGCGGGACCAATCGCATCTGGGCGCTCAAGAAGGATCTCCGGCGGGAGGTAGTTCTCTGGAATACCAAGGTCCTCTGGTGGCGATGAGAACTTGAAAGATTCACCAAAGTCAATGACACAAATCTCCTCAGTCAGGAATTCGTTCCCTAGGCGGGAGATGTCTGCAGGCTGCACAAGGTATCTTGGGCTAGATCCTGGGAGCTCTTCTCCTGATTCCGTCTGCACTTGGACTTCCTCGGGATGTCCTAGGAGGGAGAGGAGCTCATCCTCAGCAAGATGATCAAGATTGGCCAGTTTGACTAAGATATTGGAGGGACGGAAGTCTCGCAAGACACATGTTAGCTGCTTTGTAAAGTCCGGTGTCAGTCAAAACCTACCTCCATGACAAATCCCATTCTGGTGTAGGAAGTCCAATGCTTGGGTAGCCTGGTAGGCGAATTTACGTAGGACAGCAGCAGGGTCCTTTTCCAATCGCACCCATAATTCGGGGGACACACAAGGCCCCAGTGGCGGGAATGTCAGGCACTGATGACCTCCATTTGGTCCAGCAATGGAGAACGAATCGAGCGGAGATGCAATGAACTGGGCACCTGGCATAGTCTGATCTAGCTCCGCCAAGCGGAAGTCAAGAATGTCGTCGGAATTGAGATCACTGACCATGACTTTGAGTGCGATATAACGGCCCTCTACTGAGTCCCGACAAAGCCACACAGTCCCAAAACCTCCATGACCGAGTTTGTGGATGACTCGATATCGATCCGATGGGCCAAGGATGTCTCCAACATGAACGGGATGATAGCCACCTTCTTGGTACTCCTCTAAGGGTTCCACGCCCTCCTTTGAGCCCTTGAGAAAAGTGCCTTGTGAAGTTGCCGGAGCATGATCGAGATCGCCAGCGTAGTCGAGCGCAAAATCACCGCGTGCAGCAAAAGGGCCATGGGAGCCCTGTAAGCTCATGGCTGGAACAGACAAAATGGAACCAGGTGAGAGTCGACGGGTTAGAGATCTTTTTATGTGGCCGTATTCTTGAGAAACACGATTGATATGAGTTTGTCTGACACGAAAGTCTTGTCCAAGTATCACATGACACAGAAGCAAGATTACCCCTCACTTGTAGACAGCATAATGCAGTATATTCTTCAGTCTCCTAATCACAAAATGTCAAGATAGTTGTCAAGATGCACCCAGTATCCTTACAGCTGCCGCTTCACTAGCAATAACAGCGCCCTCTATAAATAAATAAAAAATAAAAGTAAAGATTTTAAGATAAACAAAGTACTATAAGCCTATAGAAATATATATAAAGTGAGGCTATTACCTTTCTTTTCTAATACTATATTATAGTAAAAATGCTTTATATAATAATATTATATTACTTATTGACTTAATAGGGCTTTTACTACTATCTTAGGGTAGGCATAATAAAAAGAAATCCCTTAAGATAAATTTTAATATAAATATCAATTTTGCCTTCTGTACCTAGCGCTGTCTGGGCTAAATGCCTGATGCGCTAGACTATAATAATAGTAAGGATAAAAACTTAAGTAAAATCATAGCTGTTTAGAGTATTATAATACTGCTCTAAAAGGTGAATTAAATAGCTAAATATTAATTGCTATACTTTAATCTACTACTTAAGGATTTAAGGGGCAAACACAATCTCGCCAGGCTCTTTATGATCCTTTACATATTTGAAGGCCTCCCTCCACTGCGATAGTTCAAAAGTCTTAACAGGACCCATCTTCGCTCGTGGCCCAAGAGGTAAGACGCCAGTCTCAACCATTCTAATCAGCCTTTTGGTCTGTTCTCTCTTACACATCCATGTTCCTTTAACCGTTAACTGCTTCATCATAATTTCCATGTATCCGAACTTGACGTTGGGGGAGACTGCTCCCATAAGACTTACGCGGGCACCTTTGCTCAGGGCCTGCAGGCAACTTTGAAAGTGAGATGACTCGCTAGCTTCCCTGGGGGACATATCGAAGAAAGCATCGATAGGACCCCGGGCGGCTGAGATAATCTCCTTGGTATCTTTCTCCACGTCGGCCGAGAGCTGTACGGTCTGAACCCGATTACTCAGGCTGGCAATATCCGATAGGGTGTTTCCATTTCTACCCACGGCAATTACTTTGGCTCCCATAGCCAGAGCGCAGTATACGGCTGCACTTCCATATCTCCCTGTAGCGGGTGCAATAATGATGGTTTCTCCGGATTGGATATCAATGTCATCCAATCCACCAAAAGGGATTGTCATGTTGAATAATTGAGCAAGATCTTCAATAGTATAGCCCATGCCCCCACTCTCTGAAGACGTGTTGAGCCTCTCGTCTAGTAAATGACAGTTCTCGAGAGGCAGTCTTGCGTATTGTGCGTAGGTAGAGTCGCGCCATATTCCTTTGGCCAATCTACCACTTTCTTGGTTGAACCCTTCCATGAGACCACTAACATAGACAGCGTCTTCGTTATCTCGCCCGCGGATATAATTGTCGAAAAGCACAAGCCGACCAGGCTTCAGGCTCGTTGCATCGGGTCCGGCCTCGTGAACTCTACCAATGGCCGTGAAGCCCGGAATAAAGGGGACAGGAAGAGGGTGGCCACTTTCTGGGTCCTCGTATACATGAGGCGAGTTAGGTCGAATTGAAGCTGCGAGTATTCGGATTACCGCACTACCGTAGCCTGCTTTTGGGATTGAGCGGACTTCGGTCCTCAGAGGTTGGCCGACAGCATCGAGGACCAGGACCAGATTGTTGGATGCCTTATCATTACTCATTGCGTAAGGTTGATGCGGAGCAAATACAAAGGGGGGTAAGTTCATGAGGTAAGTTCTTTTTAGAGTTATAACGAAGTAGGAATTTGGGTGATGGACTCAAGTTCTTATATATTCGCATGACATCCACTTAGGTTTGTTGAAAGGGGCAAACATGAGACCGCGGAGTTGCGGAGTGGAGATAGCTAGTGGCGGAGTACGGATACAGACTTAAGCCAGGTAATGGTGGAGGTTCTATGGGCTCCACAGCCTACTGGTCTCACTTACCATGTACTGGCTAATCCGCCCATGACTATTACAAGTCTTGCGACCACAGAACAAGTCGCATATCTCTTGCGGCTCTCAGGGACAGGACAGACGTAGTCAGATTGTACATAGAGACAACCACATCGCATTCTATTGTGGAAGATTCAGCAATACCGATAGACAAGGCTGATGTATTTCTTCTCGTCGAGTGAGGTGAAACCAGGTAGATCATGCGTGATTCGGAACGTGCTCCGGCACCGAACGGAAGACAAGGTCACGGCATCGGGCTGTATCCCGAAGCTGGCATACACCCAATTCTTTGACTTGAATGGAAGCTTTTCGCGATATTGGAGTGGCAGAATTCACATATGGTGTATAGGAAGCATCTATTCTAAAAAGAAATACACCCATAATCGCTTAGAGAGACTCTAGAACCTGTTTGGCCGCAGCTTCGCCAGCAGTAACAGCGCCCTCCATAAACCCAGCCCAATAGCTCGACGCCTCAGTCCCAGCAAAATAAATCCCACTAACCGGCTTCGTCAGCACAGGCCCAAACTGAGTCCAGACATTCGGCGGGAACAATCCCGTATGGCCACCTCTCGAGAACTCCTCATTATCCCATCTTTGATGAACCCACGACTGAACCTCCCTAGCCTTGGGACCAAAGTATCTCACAAGGTCCTCTGTCACAGCAGCAAAGATTTTCTCTTCAGGGGCATCGTCAAGTCTTCGTATCTCGTTCGCTTCTAGGAAACCCATTATAGCACCAAAGCTTGCATCTGGTGGAGAACTATCGAATGTGGACTGGGATACACCCTCAAGACTTGCGACTTCACCGCTGAGACCTTGGTCACGCCAAAAGGGTGTCTTGTAGATTGCGATGACTTTTCCGATCGAACCCATTGAGACGCGCTGGCAGAGCTGGTCTCGTGCGGCGGGAAAGGGAGGTTGGTAGACGATACGACCTGCGAGCGTCGGGGGCGATGGCAAAGATGACCAAAATGTGTTTGATGATGCTGATAATTCTAACACTTATCCATTAAAGCCAAGAGAACAAAAAGCCAGTCTATCTACCCTATTAATTCCTGGAATCGTCTCACAGCTTGGTCTGCATCATGTTGCGACGGCCCAGCGTCTCCCTCAGACAATGACTCAACCCGACCAGCTGCTACCGCATCCTTCGCCTTGTTCGTCTTCATAGACTGTACACTTTTGTAAACTCCCTGGGCTGGGTATGCAAGTAGTCCAAACATTGCTAAAATGTTGTTAGTTGACATGTCACAAGGATCTCCGAATATGCTAGACTTACCACTGCCTGGTTTTGCAACCATGTTAAGAGACCCTTTCCCAACGCCTTTGAAAAATCCTAAAGTTCCTTCTTCTTTGGCACCTTTCATCGGTTTCGTCACGATATCAGTTAAGCCTTCGTAGAAGCCAATACCAAAGTTCTAATCCACGTAAGTATTTCATCTCAACTCCAAGGGTAGCGGTACATACCTTTGCTGCAACTGTGCTACCGCTCTTCCAATCTGTTACAGGACCATAATCCGCAACCTTTTCACCGTACAGTCGCGGCGTGTTGCGAAATCCTTCAGCGAATGCCAGCGGGACATCCACGAGCGATCCCTTTACCACAGCGGTTGTCATGCCCTGTAGGGCCTTTCCGCTTGCAACTGCTGTCGCCGTACCGGCTGAGCGACGAGTGCCATCTGGCCGGACACGCTTTACGTCTTTGAAGGGATCGATGAATGCGCCTCCTAGGGCTGAGGTGAAGTCTGTCATGGTGCCTAGAACTGACGAAGCTCCAGCTGTTACAGGATCCCAACGTTCGTTCTCAACGAGATATTCCTTTGGTCGAAGCCTGAATGCGTAAGCCAGTTTCATCAGCAATACGTGCATTGGTATTAACTCACGGCTCAAAGTCTATCAACTTGACTTTCTTGGTGTCCAGCAGAACCTTCAAGGCTGCATTTGACACCCTGATATGGCCCTTGCCGCCCTTCTTCGATCTGGCCACGTACTGCCACGTGGCAGAATTTTGTGGAATGAGCTCGCAAGTGAGGTTGTTTATGGGTAGATGCCGATGGAAAGATTCGACTGCCGTGTTAACGCCGCTCTCCTGTCTCATCTGCGTCGCGATCCTGTTGGCAGCAGCCTGAGCCTCGGGACTGAGGCAGAACTTGATTGCCGAACTGAGCTTGTCCACAGAGATGCTCTTGTAGGCGATGGGTGATGGACCTGCGCCGTTGGTGGCAACGACACTTCCCCAAAAGGGCTGACTATGGAAATGTTAGTATGATAGTCTGGATCAGTGTATACAGATAACACTTACTCGCCGAAGAATGGGACAATGGTAGTCGGTCGGCCATTGACGAGGCCACAAGCTGTAGTGCCCGCGCCGCCATGATGGACAACAGCAGCAACGCGCTTGAACAACCACTCTGTTAAAGGTCAGGTAACGGACTGGTGAATTGCGGCCAACTACATACCGTGAGGGCAATCACCCAAGTAGAAGACAGAGTCAGTGCTGGGGTCATTTCCGCCAAGCTTGCTCCAGCCACGAGATATAATCACTCTGGCTCCTGCAACCCTGCACGACTCTTTGATAACGTTTGTTAGGGCTGTGGGGTCATCGATGACGATGCTTCCAAAGCCAATGTAGACTGGCGGTGGTCCATTTGCCAGAAAGTCTGCGAGGTCTTGGGGAGGTGTATAAGAGGGTTCGTCTCGCATGAAGAATCCGCAAATGTCTAGTAAGACCAGTTAATCCCCAGTACCTAGAATATGTTTCTTGGTGGAATCTTACCAATGCTCTCTCCTCAGTCACTTGGCTTGGGGACCAGAGCTGGTGACCAGCAATACGTATATGGTACTTTCATGAGCCCAACGATGTCGGGACCAACAGCAGCGGCTAATGGGTCTAAATGCAAGTCCTTAACCCTCCAAGCGTTGATGACATCTCCAAGTCTGTGACGATCAGCAGAAACACGAGGAAAGAAATCGCCATGGGACATACCCTTGCCAAGTCATTAGATCAACAACGCCGTAACTAAGATAATTGGAAGCCCTGGGATCCATGTTCTTAGACTGAATATTGGCCAGAGGATGAGGAAATGACCTCGTTGCTGTCCAAGGCATCGTGAACATCATGTGGAGAGGAATACCTAACGCCTGAGCGCAGTGGACGTGTGCGAAACTGGGTGGGTTTGCGATGATAGCATCGGCGACGAAGGGGCGATTTGACACAGGGTCTGGCTTGACGCAAGAGCTCCAAAAGCCTCTTAGCATATCATGGATCATGACGCGCTTTCGACCGATATCCCCTCCTCGAAGACTTTCCATGGAAGGAATCAATCCGGGATTTTTTACCATGTACTGTACCCTCACAATTAGCACCTAAATGATTGGAGGAAGATCAATAGTCTTACGGCCATGAGATCCTCAGGGTCTCCCCCGACGGGATAAAACTCCAGACCGGAGGAACGGACAAAATCTGTAAAGGTATCATGAGTAGCTAATCGCACCCGATGGCCGTATCGCTGGAGAGCGACGCCGAGGGCGATGAAGGGTTGAACATCGCCTAATCTGATTAGTTCTATAAGGAAACTAGAATGTCATGAGAGGCTACCTCGACTGCCGACAACTTGAATGACAACATTGAGAGCTGGACATGGCCCGGAGGAAGGAGGCGCGAGAATACTACTGGTTGGTTCAAGGTCCTGGGCCTTGTCTGGAGGGAGAAGGCGATTGACTTCGTCGGGCTGCAGGGATGAGAATTCAATATCGACCTTTCCCTCGTCTTGGCTTAGTCAGTATCATGATACCCTCAAAAGCACATAAAATAGAACCGTACCGTTGACGCGCGACGTGCTAGCTAGGATTGACCCAGAGGAATGCAACTCGTACGGGGGCGGCGAGTCCCAAGGAACGTCCAAGGCATTGTCAGAGTCTTGCGCTTCTTGACTCTTAGACGGAGACTGAGATCTTGATTTCGACATGGTTTGATCGGATTTAGCATAGGAACTCGGTAGATGTAGATGCAAAATACGGTACTCCGTAGGTAATATATAATGAGCGGGGGGCCAACGGGAGAGCGCCCTGGAGGTTAGTGCAGACTAATTTAGGTGGACAGTGGTCAAAGCTCAAACACCGAGATCAGGTACGACACGCAACTCATGACAGCTTGGGGGCTGAGTAAACCTCGCTCTCGGTTACGGAAGCGACTTTGGCAACGAATCATAAAAGCCTGTGGGGAAAAGAGCGAGAAATTCGTAACGCCTCTGCTGATCCTGTCCTTGTGCAGGATGTGGCTTAGACCGAACTTGGTGACATTGGGGTTTAGTGCTGACCTAGGAGCCAAAGACCGACGGAGTACAAGGTCGCTGGGAGTGCAGTAAGCAAATCCTGTGAGATAAGGGTCTATTATTACTTACGAATTTTCGGCAGAGATTACCAGATTTTCGCATTCGCATACTAAGCAAGGACAATGGATTGATTGAGCAACGAAAAAGTCAGTAACGAGACCTTGGAAATAAAACCTGACTCGAAGACGGTAAATCTCTACGAACCCCACTTTGTTAAGGTTTCGACTAAGAGAGCGAACCTCGTTCCTCGTTCAACATTTCAGCAACGAACCTCGTTCTTTGCGAAAACCTCGTTTATGAGATGCGCTTCTTGGCCCTCCACCAAAACGGTCAGAGCTTAAATGAAAGGGCTCCATTTACTCCGTACAGTGGCTCATTACATCATGCAAAAAACATAGAGATGGAAGATGTAATACCGATCTACGGATGTGAGTGTAGTTATAAGTAAAGATAGTTTCTCAATTAATTACATCTAATACACCACCATTCACTAAACATTCCTTTGCTTACTATCTCAACTACTATCTCTCTTTTTTACTATTTTGCTTATACAACCCAATGCTTCTCCAAGCTACAGCTTCGCTGCTGCTTGTAGCCGGCTCAGCTCTCGCTGGACCGGTTGCAAGAGCAGACAAGAATGCAGTCGTCTACGGTTCCAAAGCAACTGTGTCCCTTTCCTCTGATGGAAAGAAACCTCATATCATGGTCCTCGATTATGGCGAGAATTTCGAGGGTCATCCTACCTTTGAGGTTGTCTCCGCCTCTGGTGATACCTCGGCTTTTGAACTCACCTATGCAGAGTCCAAGTATGCGTTTAGCAACTACCAGGTATGTGAACTCGATCAATAATTGTTATTTCAATAGCCTGACTCCCATTTCAGAGTGATGGACCTCTTCCTCTGGCTGCTGCCATGGACACCTACCGTGTGAATCGATACAACATCACGAAGCGCGAGACCTTTAGCAACCGTCTTGTCCAAGGAGCTTTCCGCTACCAGAAACTTAACCTCTCTTCAAATGGAGAACTTCGGCTTAAAAAGATAGGTGTGAGACCAACTGTTCACACCACGCCCCTCACCAAGCTTCCCGGAGGATTTGAATGCTCCGATGAGGACTTCAACCGCATCTGGCTCACTGGCGCGAGGACCGCTCAGCTTACTGAGATTCCTAAGGACACTATCCCCGACTTCTGGCAGGTTTCTCAAGAAGGATCTCTTGTTGAGAGCTCCGCGCCTCAAGCGCTTGGCAGTGCTGCGGCTGCTCAGTTGACGACTTACCAGCTCGACTTCCAGGTCAAGCCTATCACTGGCGAGTTCAGCTTCTCTGTTCTGTCGGACACTCTCAATGAAGCCATTGTTGTTACTTGCGACGTTAAGACTGGCAAAGTCACAGCCACGGGTGCTTCAGAGGCTGGCTCTATCCCAGCTTCTACTGATGTCAAGGTCGGCGAGTGGATGTCTGTGCATGCCAAGGTGAACATGACCGAGATCTCTATCCTTGTCAACAACAAGACTACTCTTGACTTCAGCCAGACAGACAGGTTCTTTGGTTCTTTCGGCCTTGGTGCTCTTCTTGGTCATTCCGCCTACTTCCGCAACCTCAAGGCTGCAACTCTTGATGGCACTGAGATATACAAGAACAACTTGACGGATCCTAGCTTCCTGAAGGACTTCTTCATGGGAACAAACCCGGCTGATACTATCGTTGATGGTTCCAGACGTGACCGCATTGCTTACACTGGTGATCTTGACGTCGCACTTGGCTCGACCTACGCCAGCACCTACGGAAAGTCTTTCGTTGAGGGTTCTCTTGACCTCCTGGGCTCTTATCAGGCAACACCCGGATTCTTCATCCCGACCGCCAAGATTCAGCAGGAGCCCCTCAAGGAACTTCTCGACGTCGACATCACCGGCCTTATTGGCTACTCGTTCAACTTTCTCAACGCACTTGCTAAGAACTACGAGGTTCTGGGTGATGAGGAGTTTGCTAAGCGGTGGGCTCCTCGCACTATGGCTATGCTGGACTGGGCGCACTCTCAGTTGAAGAATGGTCTTTTCACTCTCGACGACCCTGCATTCACTGGAGATTGGAACTACTACGATCCTCCCCAGACCGGCGCGAGCTCCAAGTTCAACGCACTCTATGCCTACAGCTTGCAGCAGACTCAGGATCTCCTTGAAGCTGCTGGCGTCAACATCACTGTTTACCAGACTCGTCTCAACAACCTGCGCAAGGCTATCCACTCTAACCTCTGGAACGACGCCCTCCAGGCTTACTTTCTGTCCAACGAGATCACCACTGGTTTCGCCCAAGACGCCAACGCCCTCGCTATCCTCGCCGGCATTCCCCAGAGCCACAACATCTCAGCCACCTCTCTGCTCTCGACTATGAACAAGGAACTCCAGCTCAAGGCTGGACCTCTGGCCTTCAGTAACGCTACCGCCAAGTCTGGTTTCGCTCAGAAGATCAGCCCTTACGTTTCCGCCTACCACCTCCGCGCCGCCTTCGAGTCCAATGATGATGTAATCGTCAACCGTTTGTTGGAGAGTCTCTGGGCTCCCATGGCGAACCCTGCCCATGCTAACTACACCAACTGCTTCTGGGAGACTCTTGACCCCGATGGTACTCCTGGTCTGGGAATAATCACCTCTCTCTGCCACGGCTGGGCTTCTGGACCTACTGCTGAGCTGAGTCGACACGTTCTGGGTGTTCAGGCTGTCGTACCTGGGTACAAGAAGTGGGATGTTAAGCCTCTAACTTTGGGTCTGGAGTGGGCTAAGGGTCGTGTTCCTACTGAGTATGGAAATGTTGAGGTCGATTGGAAGTTCAAGTCTGGTCTTCTGCAGATGACTGTTCGTGGACCCAAGAATGGTAACACCGAGGGAACTGTCTACCATCCTAGACCTCTGCCTATTCCTCTTCATAAGAGTGTCATCAAGGTGAATGGTAAGGTTGTCAAGGGTGACAGCTTCACAGTAGTTTGTGGACAGAAGATCACTATCAAGCAGACCCGCGCTTGATTCATGGGTCATTCATTGTAGTCATTCACTATGAGCATTGTGTTATAAACTTGGTTGAGATATATCTTCGACTTTCTTTCGGTAGACTGTAAAATAGATAGGGGTTGCTATTACACTCTTTAATAATAAAGTCATCAAATGCCATAGACTTCCTGTCTATAAAGTCGGGAACACTTTAAAAGGATTCGCTAGAATAGACGTGCGGGTCACTAGCCTCTTTAGGATGGTACTGCCTATAGGTCTTGATCACTCATAAGAGTGCTGTAGTCTTGTCAATTGTAGTGAAGGAATAGTTTTTCTATATTTATCAACGAACTGATTAGTCAGAAGTCCAATCAGATTACATGGTAATCATTGCTGAGCTACTTATGTGAGTGTTGATTTGAGTTGACGGATCCGATGACTGGTTCTCGCATCGCAGGACTTATCTCCCATAGTGAGCTGCAGGCAAGCGGCTCGCCCGTAAAGTGTCTGCAAGGTGCTGGGGGCTTTCTCTCGCCATACAAGCTCGAACCTTGCACCCGGTAACTTGGTTTGAGAATAGAGGTGCAGACCCCGAGCCCATTATTCTTCTTCGGAGTGATATATTGCAAACCACCAGGTTCTATGAATAAATTTCATTTTCTCTAGGTTATCTGGGTAGATTGAGTCGCAAAAGGGATGAAAGGCGAGAAAGTTGGAGAATTCTTTGACGATAGCGCAGCTTCGCGCATAAGGCTTGAGGCTCCAGAGGTGTGTCAGAAGGTTATTTCCCTGTATAATAAGATGATAGCAGAAAAGTTCATTTTCGCGATGTGTCCTTCCAAGGAAATCCACTATTTCAGATCCTGTTGCCGTCTCCGGTATCTCGTTGCCAGGCTCTATAGTTGTAGACGATCCCGGGGGAAGAACTTGTCGCACAGACCTAATTAGATCTTGATACTTCTTTTTATAGTGGTGCGGTGCATCAAAGATATAACACCTGTGTTCCCAGGACCTTTTCTCGAAATCTTGATCCCAACCCCAAGGACGCAAGTCGCTCGGGCTAAAAGTACTGCCCGTCTGGAATCTATATAGGAATATATGTTTCAAGTCAAAACATATCTTGGAAGAGAAAGCCATCGGGCACATCGGAGATGCTGCAAAAGCACTCAAATCGCAGAAAGCACTTGACAAATATATATGTCTGCCGTGGCGGGATTTTGTTAAGCCCAACTTTTGGTCCCGCCCACCGTTTTCGACACCACTTATTAAATACATGACGTATCTCCTGTATCAAGCCTATCGCAGCTGCGACGATCTGCAGGTTAGACTCCCATTGAGGGGGCATCACCATAATGTCGTGGGAAAGCACTGAGGTGAGGATGGGGCGAAGAGCATTTTCGATCTCTGATCTAGGCCTCCCCCTCAATCTGGCTCTCAAAGCCCGAAGACGAGTTAGAAGAACGATCAGGGGAATAGAAGCTGGATGGCCATAGTATTCATAAATGGGTGCAAGGTGAGGCTTCAGGATAGACGCGCAATGATCCCCAAGAAAATGCCGCCTTACTGTTAGTGACGCTGCAGTGAGAGATAACAGCTGTTGTGGATTGAGTAACATCATGATTTGGATGTTCATTTCCATCGGAAGACGGCTGAAGCCGTCAAGAGCCTGGAGAGGGGACTCTTGTTGTTGCGCCATGATGGGGAGGATGTGGAAAAAGTTGACAAAATGAGCAAGGGCAATGTCTCGTCCCATGGTTCAGTTTTGTAATCGATCCGCTTGTGACTCATCTGCAGAAGTATCAAGCTTTGACTCACAGTTGGGTGGATGACAGAACGTGATAACTCTAAAGAGTGCTTTAAAGTTTCTCCTCGCAGCCACAAAGGCTATTATGACTCGTGACAAGTTACTGTATCTTGCGGCAAGAAGATCACTATTAAGTAGGCGTACACATAACATGTCCTCTACTGAAGATACGTACGTAATGTATGTCGATTATTTCTCACTTTATCTATAACCTAAGCGAGATAGCCTATTTCTTATCTCTGTGCCATACAAGTTAAAACCAGTTGATTAAATGAATGAGACATGCAGCATTTCGAATGAATCGTATCCCAGTCCCGTCGCTGCATTAAGTGTTAAGTAAATGGGTTGCGCCGAGTGAGGTAAATAAAGTAGAACCAGGAGGCATCGAGTCTCAGGCTTTCAAGCACACGTGTACTGCATTTTGAATAATTAACGTCCCAGCAGGATTAAACTACTGGAATCTCCATTTCCGCTCAATGAGTATCATTTCATCTAAGTCGGGATGGTATGCCATTTTACGGTCAGGCTGAGAAGCGACCACAGAAGTATATGCATCAACAATATAACTCTCCAAGCCTTCGGTATTGAGAGATGAAAGGTGAGCTAGGAGCATATTGCCTTGTAAAGCAAGATGGTAGCAGAAATGTCTATGCTCACTCCCCTTCCTCTTGAGAAAGTCACGGATTTCAGAGTGTTCTGTAGTAGGGGGTGGCTTCTTGCGACGTCGCGTGGCCCTCGCTTGCTTTCTTTGAAGTGATATGACCACGGACATGATGAGCTCATCGAACCAACGTGTGAATTCATATGGAGCCTTGAAATTGAACTCTGTGACCCCATATGGCCAGGTCATCCACCTAAATCGCCCATAGCCCCAAAGCGTTCGTCTGTCCGACGGCGAAAGATCGCTTGGAACCAGAGCTTCACCCGCCATAAAGGGCCTGAGAAAGATAGTCCTCAAGTTCCACATATCTTGAGACAGAAATCCGCCAGGGTGGTAAAAGATGCAGCAGAAGCATTCGAACCGTAGGAAGGATTCGGTGAATCTCCATTTCGCCCAGTAAGGTACTTTGCCAAGCTCATTTGGAAGATTGTTTCCGCGCAACCTAAGAAAGGATTCTCTTAATTCTGGAATCATATCCATCGCCGCTACTAGCACAGGGAGATTTGACTTCCATCTTGACGGTATCTCCGTAAAGCGCAGAGAAAGGATCGTGTCAAAGACAGGCCTGAGGTGATTCTCAACCACGTCCGTAGATTTCCCTTTGACCTGTGGCCGTAGTAATCGAAGGCGAGAGAGGAGTTCAAGTAGTGGGATAGCTGTTGGATCGGCGTAATAATTATAGAATCGTGCAATGTGTGACCGGATAACAAAAGCGTAGTCTTTTTTAAAATACCGCCAGGCACCATGAGAAGCTCGAGTGAGAGAGAGCAGGTCACGAAGAGTGAGTGACTCCATGATGTAGACGTTTATCTCCAGCGGGAGACTGTTGCCCAGAACGAGTCATGTTATCTGCGGCCACGCCTTTGACTATGGGGAGTCATGGCTTAAGGTTCTATGGCAGTCAGAGGCTGCTACATGTATTTGGCTGAAGAAATGTTCCCTTATAAGACAATCATTGGAGGATTATTGAAGGAGTTGGTTACGTCTCACATCAACCTGAGCAGCTCTAGCTCTCACCACTATAGTCTTTACACTTGTATGTAAGTTATTCAGTACATGGAGCGGAGTCAGAGTGGTCTATACTGCCGTATATTCCTTGCCATATTTACAAGCATGGAATGACTTCGTCTTGTCACTTCTTATTTGCGGGTCTCGGCAACGTCCGATGGCCCTCTCCGTACCGATTGGCCAAAACGCTCTGCACCACTAGCTATGTATCAATTTCGTTCGTCTATATCGCAAGAGAACTTTTTTTATAATCCATGGAGTCCAGTGAATTGTCCTTGGGTGGTCGCCACTAGTAAAGCGTACCATCACTAATGACCAGAATCGGACTGCATTTAGTCTCAGGGCGCAGCTCCGCAGCCAAAAGCCGTCCAGACTTCCAACTTCCCGCCTCCAACATCTGGAGGAGGCTCAGGCTTACTCCACGAGGTTCATACTTCTCCTTCAGCGTCTTGTGCAGTTCATCCAGTAGCGCGACAGTCAGAGCTCGCCACTCAACGATCACGTCGTCAGAGGCCTCAAACTGCGGAAGCTCCTGTCCCGAGCTTTCCTTTCCAGCTTTCAAGTCATCCGGCTTCAACTTCAAGACTCCGAGATCAAGAAACAATCCACCGTTTCGGTATTCAGGCAACCCGGTTCCAAGATGCATATTCTTCCAGGTGAAGCCTAGCTGTCTTTCGAAGATGACGGAGAGCGAGTAGGCCAACCATTGGGTGAGCTTGTGGAAAGGCTGAATTTTTCTCTTGGGATCTTTATCGCCCTTGCTGTCGGCGATTTCGGAGAGTAGTTCGAGAGGCCAAGCGTCTCCGATAGGTTGGCCGTTAAAGACCGTACGGTTTCCGGGCCACGAGGGAATGAGAAGATCCTGCAAGCAGAACCAAAGCTGTTCATAGTCGAGAGTCTTGGATCCGGAGGCCTTGGATGTGAGGTAGTCTAAAGATAACGTCAGACTCGAATATTCACCATTTATTCGTGCTTACTCACCGACTAAGTTTCCTGGCCGGCCGAGCTCTCCGAAAACTGCAGGGTGCTTCAACAAGTTGGAGCCAACAGCTTGAAGCAACTTGACACGCGATGACACTCCAACCATAGGATTCTCAGAAGACACCTGGAAGTGCTGCTCAAAGCTGCTGTCTTGCAGCTCGATCAAACCCTTACCTAGTGCAAACAATTAGTCTAAGAAAGCAAGAACCCTGCATGATACATACCATCGACCTTCTCCTTCACGGAACCATCGGAACTAAAAGATCCAGCTGTAAACATGTGAAGCGACGCCACAGCGATACCCTCACTTCGAACAACGACCTGTCCTGTCTCAGGCTCTTTGAACCGCCAGACATCGCCAGCTCCAGCATCGAGAAGAACCGATACAAAGAACAGATCGACCAATCGTCGAGTAATCTCAGTCTGGTCAACCCTGTCCTCACTTGACCATCGCTTCACGAGGGCATCGACGCGTGCGACGTCACCAACCTCGAAATGCTGCCAGCGACCGTGAGGGGGAATGGTGTCGTACTTGTTAGGACCAAAGTCACGCTAGACAATGATCATATCAGCTCTGAAGGTAATTATGAGGATTTAATATGGCTTACATCGATGACTTGAGATACGTAATCGGCGACCGCTCCCATCCGGCCTTGATCGTAGTCGAAGTGCTTCAGGTTCCCTTGCTTTGCTGCTTCAAAAACCTTGGAAGCTTGGTCCCGGACGGCTTGGAGAGAGAGGAGGTACTTGAGATCGCTATCCATTTTTTTAGTAATTGAAGTATTGAGTGTTTGTTTTGTGATGCTTTGCTTTGTTGTTGTAGTTATTCGTTTAAATGTTGCTGATAAGATATGACAGATAACAAACAACCTTCGGCGGACTCCGAAAAGGCGGGGTTACAGCTGTCGGGGTGTTACAGGGCGGGTCAAGCACTATCCAATGGATGCTTTAGTCTCACTCCACTGAACAATAACAAAGTCTGAAATGGATCAAACCGGCAACGACTGCGCATGTGATTACATGTGAAGTGGTTTGGAATGGGTTGTTACTATTAATTGCATAGACTTTGAGAGTTTGTTCGTAAGAGAATACGGTATCATTGTCACTGTCTGCATTTCAATTGTAAAGTGTCGGGAATTGAATGCCATCGCAGTCTCATTATCGATTTCGTGTCACTGGGCCACGTCATACTGGCGGTCTAGCTACAGCAAACCAGAAGACATCTCTGGGCTTTTGGGAGGAATGCGAGACGGAACAGGTGAAGAGATATCTGTAATTTGAAGAGTAATTAAATAGGCATTAAGTAGCTGTAGAAATGGACTGTGTCAATCTTCGAGTCCAAGAATAACAGCCTTACCCTGCAACGCAAGGTCCGCCTAAAGAAGCCAATTAGGTAGATAGATATCTAGTCGCCAACCTCAACCTTCACTATCACCTGCTAAACCATTCTCTCAGCGGTACGTGAGACAACACAGTGACTGTTTTAATCCTTATGGTCGACAGCTGGCTCAACCTTTTCCGATACATAGTCACTCTCTTGCGCGAATTCTAACGGCAGCATTAGCAAGCCCGTCCCGGAAACAATTGACTAAGGGCGAATACTTACGGTCGGCTTTGGTGTGCTTGAACTTTCTAGCTGGCACGCGGTTCTCAAACAGAATGTCAATCTCACCAAAAGTACGGTCCTTCGTCTCGGGAAGACGGAACCAGCACCAGAGGAGACAAAGCGCATTCGTTCCGGCATAGAAAAGACCCGTCTTTGCTCCCCAGCCCCAACCTGTGCGCATCGTTAGCTTCTCTTCTTAAGTTCCGACGTGGTATAACTTGCCAGATGCCGAAATCATCCTTGGCGTAACAGAGTTGTTGAAGATGGCAGTAAGGTTATAAACAAACCGACCGATAACGATAGTCTTATACCTAAGGCGTCCCGAAGGAGTCTCAGCAACAATAGGATAGCACACCGGCCCAATAGTAATCATGTTGCACAGGGTCGACACCACAAAGAGCAGGCCAATAGCAAGGTAAGCGTCTTTGCTGGTGGACCATCCGAGAGCTCCGATGGCAATAAGGCAGCAGAACATGAACACAAGGCCACTCATATAAATAGTCGCGCGGCCGAATCGAGGGAAGAGAACCCAGCAGATCATGCCGCCGATGATGTAGCATGCCGAGAGGGAGATGTTGAGATTGAATGACTGGACTTGGGACCAGCCGGCGGCTTGGAGGAAGACGACGACGAAGCCGAGAATGGCGTTTCCGCAGAGGATTTGGGCGGCCCAGACAACGCAATTCTGCATACAGGTTAGAGTGAAGTGACAAAGAACGGACAAAGAGAGATCTCACGATTTCGGTTCGACGCAAATTGGTACCTCTGAAGCACTCAAGAATAGAAGCTCCCCCAGTCTCGGCCTTTTCCAAAGCAGTTGTATGTTGGATATAAGCCAAGCTCGCCTCAATCTCCACTTCTCTATCCCCATCCGCCGAGGCAAGTCTTCGCAGGGATGTCTTAGCGAGCTCGATCTTACCGCGGCGAACGGCATTCCATGGAGATTCGGGAGCAAAGTACGCCACGAAGAACAAGGGCACCGGCCAGACCCACTGAAGATAGAAGGGAATCTTCCAGGCCATGTTACCCTCGATATTTAGGCATGCGCGTACGACACCTGAGGAGATGAGGATGCCTAGGCCCCAGCACATGCAGACCCATGCGGTGACATATGGTCGGAGGATCGTGGGGACGATTTCGCAAGCGTAGGCGGTTGATAGAGTCTTACCAATGCATCCATTAGTAACTAGATGCAGTAGAAGTGCTCGTCACTTACCTGGAAAACACCCCAAGCAACACCGCACAGCGCCTCACCGAATGCCAGGATAGACAGCGACGGCGCAAAAGCAAGAATGAAGATGGTGCCGACAAGATAGGCCATGAAGACCATCATTGTCATTCGAGAACCGAATTTATCCTGCGCCCATGCGTTGATCAGAAGACCGGCCAATTGTCCTACTTGCGACGAGTTGGAGAGGCCTGATTGCCAGGCTGGTGTGATGACCTTCTTGCCCTCTGCGGCACTGTACTCGCCGAAGTGGTCTTGGAACTGGCTTAGACCGTAGAAGGATCCGAGCTGTCAAAATTGAAGTTAGCCAACCTCCAGGAGTTAAGCGTAGGCCTGTTGCGTACCATGACGAGGTCATAGCCCTCCATGACCAAGCTGATTGACAGGGTCAAAGACCAAAGTACAGCCTTTCTGTACTTCTTGAGGGCTTGGCGGATAGTGAGATCTCTATCAGCGGCTTGTCCATCTTGAGCGCGCTGAATGAGCTCGATAGTGCGAGGATCGGCGAGGTCAAGACCCTCAAGCGTGTGCTTGTTCCTAACGATGTTGTCGGCAACCATGGCTGCGGCGTGAAGTTGACGATTAATAGGTTATCGACCGCTGCTGGAGATCTGTCAATGTTGAAAGTCCCTGCTGCTGATCCTTCGTATTCAACATGAGGGGTCGGCATCTCCCTTATAAGTTATGTTCATGTCAACTGGTCAACCCCATGGGGAACTGAACTCTGCTTTGACCCCAAAGTACGTAGTGCGGAGAAGCACCAGGCCTGGACCCGATTTGACAGAATATGGTGCCACAACTGCTGAAGAAACAGGGTCTAGCAATTGCAGAACCAATTGGCGTCTTTCCCAGGTCAAGCCTCGTCGCCCATCCCACCGGAATTCTGACACGAGATGTCATCCCACCGCGAACCTTATTCCAAGGCATTCATCCCACCGGAAACGCGTCTACTCGGGAACAACAGTTGTAGGATTGTTTAAGCAGTTTTATTCAGCTAAATCAGAGGAGAGATTTTGAGCTACGTTGGTCATACGACTTCTGTAATGACGTCGAGCAATGCTACAACTCGCGCCTCCAAATCAACATTCGCAGCGTCTGATGCTGGTGCTGCTGTCGCCACCTTCTTTTCGTTCTTATGGGCATATCAGAAGCTGGTGGGTCTTGTCTACAGGGAAAGAAACGGCAGGCTGGTGGCAAGTAGGCGCTCTTGGCGAAGCCATCTTGTGTATGGACTGAGAGGCGATTGGTGTGGTATTCTGTTTGCCAACATTATTAGAGTAGTAGGCAGTAGAAACTACAGCTATCCATAGTACACTGGCGATCGTCAGATGAACCATAAACTGTGCGGAAACTTTTAAGGTTCATCCTAGGAAAAGGCCAGACCATAATGGCTAGGGATATTATAGCATCAGTTACTTTTTATTAAGTCTCCCTATAATACCTGCTGCTTCTAGTCTTGCGATTCATCCTTAACGCCGTGATAGGACTGTCGAACGCAGCAGCGATAGCTTCGAAACTTGGGCCCTTTGTCACGACAAAAAGCTATCAAACCACAGCAAGCTCAGCAGCAAGCCAGGCCACATAAACAATGTAAAGCTTCCACGCCAGTACCTGGAGACCAATAGGGTTGTCATGGTATTGATAAAGTTACTCACATTTCCGAAGAACATGAGAAGCGAGAAACTCTTAGCAAGAATGGGATACTGAAGGATCTCGACATAATACGAGCAGAGCAGCGGGTTAAATGCCAAGTTGTAGAAGAAGTAGAAGAGGGAGAGCATAGCGACGACAGGTTTTCCTGCGGTTGTGTTGTGATTTTCGTTGAAGAGACTGGCGCAAGGGAGGTTAGCAAGTTGAAGATCATGAGGCAGCCGTTGAGAATGTTGCGCTCTCAAGCATCGCTGACACCAACAGTTTCGAGCACACGAACAAGGTATCAATAAACGAGACCGTTACCCGACCACTGCCTGAAGCAGCCAAGACAAACCAGGATAAACAATCGCTTCCAATTCCCAGGTGGCGTCAGGAAGTCCTCTCAACCCGTATCATCGCTGACCTCTGCTTCGATGTTCGCATCTGGATGAACTCAAGCTTGGCAAGTTTATCATCCTCGTTCCCTTTAGCATGACACTTGACCAGCAGAGCCTTTACTTCTTCACTGCGACCATTTGCGCTGAGCCATGAAGGAGACTCGGGAAGGCAAAGACGCATGTGATGGGAAGCAGAGATGGGGCAGCCTCTAGGAGAGACGGGATTCTCCGCGGAATGCTAAAGGTTCCGAAGATCACCCAAGCAGCGAGGAAAGCACCGATATACCAAGACGTCTGACATGGAGATATGATGACTTGTTATCCTTTCGGTTGGGCGAGTTTACCGATGAACATGGGGGTGTAGGCGTTTGCGAAGGTAAGGGCGAAGTCGATTATGGAGCGAGAGATGAGGAACATGGCGACTAAACAGGAATTAGGTGAATCAGGTAATGACTTGAAGAGAGCTACCTACCGTGAAAGAGGCACCTTGGAGGATTGTACCGATGATCATGATCACAGCAACGGCACACGTAGCTACTACAGCGCGGCAACGCGCTGGGGTCTGTTAGAGGAGAGCTGTGATTGATCCGGATTAAATAAAGCCCGATTTTCCCTACCGGAGAGGTTAAACAACTGAAGGTGTACGGGGGGCGAGATTGACGGCTTGGGTTAGATCGGGGACGGATACATAAGATCAAGGCAAGCTAATAAGACTCCGTCAAGTGAACACAGCGCTAATAAAGATGCCCATTCGTCGTTTCCAGCGATCACCTACCAAACTGTTAAAGGGCGTCCTAACAATGCCTCCGAGAGGGAGGATACAAGTTGGGATGATGAGGAGATAGAGACTGGAGAGAATTGTTATTCTGGTAAAATGGAGGCGCGACGGCAACGAGTTCTTGAATTTTCTGGTCTAGGGTAAGAATCTGCTCGTCAACAACATGGCCACGTGGGATTTGCCTTCAAGACAATCCTTGCCTATGCTGATGTAATCGATGTAATCAATGGGATAGAGGGTGAGTGGTGTTTGATGGAGGGACTGACAATGTTCTAGACGATGATGTGCAACACCTTGACCTTCAATATACATACCTACTTACTCGCTCTCCGTTCGTTACCCCGCACATTATCGTGGACCTCCAACCCACCGGGAGCAGCATTGACTGTGCTGTATCGCATGTCTCCGCGAAAGTCTGCTTGACTCAACGGCCCCACGGGGCTGTATCTAATGTCACGTCATCTCCACAGCCCGGTAAGCGAAGCCTTGGAGAGCACCGAGTTTTCGGGTGATGCCCGTTGGTACATGACTCGAGCAACGAACGGGTGCTTCGCGTGAGCGCAAATTTCCCCTCATCAACCCAAAAAAGACCTGCGATACCAAACCGAAGCCCGAAATGCACTACCTAACTAAGTCTATTCCCTTTTATTATACCAATACCAGTCATACTGTCATTTCGTAACCCGGACTTGATATCTGATCAGTAACACCTGCTCAACGCAGTGCCAGCTCGCAATCCTCGCACCGTAGTCGTCAATATTTCAGGATCTCCTGTCAAAGCATCTCCCTTGATCGACCAGGTTCCGTGCTTTCTCCAAGCTTGGTTCGCAGGTCGAGAGTGTGGTCATACCATCGCCCGCATTCTACTCAGACAGGTGAACCCCCTCGGGTCGACTGCCAATGTCACAATTGACATCACACGGCTAGTAGTTACGGTAGTCAAGCTAATCCACCAGGCAAAGGAAATATGAACTCGTCTCCGAATCCAAGACCACCATAAGTTGGCATACCGCCGTCAAGGCTCCAGTCCCAATTATCGTGAAACAGTGATGCCATGAAATCAACGGCTTCTGTCTGCCCATCTGTCGCTTGAGCGGCAGGTCCATCGCGGCTCTCACCTACAGACCTAACAGGCGATCTGGGTGATGATGCCCGAGACGGAACTACAGAGTTGCGCATAGCTGCATAGGTATTAGCGACAGAGTCCTGATAGTTGAGATGCAGCATTACTTACAGAAGTGAGCAGACCGTGCTTGGTCTTTCAAAAGTACCAGGTGGTCCAAGTATCCCCTCGCTCGGGCATTTTCCCTGCCAATATCCCGAAGAAGAACCGTGGTGTTCTCCCAAGTGGCGTCGAGCTGTTGCTGATTGAAATGCGTGCTTCCTCCAGCTTGGGCACATTCTGCGAGGATAATTATGCCGCCGCAAGTCATGAGATCTAGGAGAGTAACATGTCAGCAGTGCAGCCGTAACGACGGCGGAAAACTCCCATACAAAAGAATCTAAACCACCATGCTCCTGTCGCCTCCACTTCCCACGCGGCCCGCAGGGATGCCGATAACTCGTGGGCAACCTGAACACACGTAGTGGCACATTGAGCCTGAAAGACATCTTGCAAAGTGCTGGCATCGATGCCGGCCTCATCCAAGCCTGAACCCGCACCCCGACGCTGCCGTGGTCGCCTTGCGGCAGCGCAGAATGAACTGAAACTAGGCCTGTACAGCAAAACTCTCAGGTGAAGGAACCTTGCATGAAGCACATTTGTCTGCCGCCTCAGAATATGGCCTCTGGCTCCTTGATGCTTCGTTTTGTCGACATCCCACCATCTTAGATCGCTCACCAGAGAACCTTTGAAATCTTCGAGCAGACCGTCTAGACGCACAAGGGCGCTGAAGTCGGAGGATGAACTGGGCCAGTAGATCGAAGATAGAATCTTGCCGAGAATCTTTGCTAGTCGGATATTCTCCACTACGAAAAGGTTTTGTGATACTATTCCTTCTGGTTGGCGACATGAGGTGTTATCGGGGCAGATGAACTCGTCGTCGACTGCAGCTGGAACGCAAACGCCCTCTGTGACTTGCAGAACAGGCGGTCTCCCCAAGGTCATGCAGACTGCCCTGCGATATTGTTAGCCAGTAATTAGTACGTCACCTCATCGACCATGACTAACATCTCTAGGTGTAAGCATCCATACCAAACCCTCCGACGCACTTCATTCTCCATGGCAGTTCTCTGATCAGCATGCTTGTCTGTGTGTAGACCCAGTCCCACAGCGATGCGACACGCCAGGCCGACGGTATTGTAACACCTTATGGGGTGCTCACTCGAGTGCGCGTAGTCGCCCGCCAGGAGCAACGCCTGCACATGTGACAGGTCGCCCTTATCAAGGACATCCAACTGCAACAAGCCTCTCATTCTTGAGCTGAACATTGCCGAGGCAGATTCCTTCTCCGGCAGGTCCGAAAGCTCGCATCCCAGGGCAAACATGGCGTTCAGGGCGCAAAAGAAGGTGGTTTCAGGGCACTGGTCTCCTCCCAGGCCAATATCGCCGGTCTGGCCTGTCTCCGCCCCCGAATATCCACCTGGCGTCCATAAGGACTCGTACCGTTTTTTGAACCAAGTAGAATGCGTCCAAGGATAGAAGATATGAACATTATCGAAGTACAGATCCAGGAATTTATCGGCTACTTGTCTTGGTGGCAACGCAAATTCGGCCGCTAGAAGTGACGTCGCGGAACTACGGTCCCAATTCCGAGGTGGGGCCGTTGACCGACGGCTGCGGCGGTCGGGATGAGGAACCTCTCGAAGAAGGGAGTGAACCGAGGATTGACCAAAGAACTCATCTTCTTGACGGTCCAGGGTGAGTGTTGTAGCGCCCATTGTGCTCACGGGGCTTGGACCGTTTGTCGTGGCGTGGACTGTGCCGGGTCTGGGACTTTTGGGGATGAGTTCTGCATCTTGGCGGAGTTGGTCGATTACCGATTGCATGTCCTGCACTTGTTTCTGCAGTGATGCAATGTACCTAAAAATGCCATCAAAAACGAAACACTGCTTCAATTGGATGTGACTTACTCCTGCTCACTAAGCTGCTTCGCCGTCCCGGCAATAACAGTGTAAACGCATCTCGTCGCTAGTTCCCCTCTCTTCCTGCAGGGATTACATACAGGCTTCGACCCATCGCATTTGATCTTCCGTTCGCGACAAGCGTCACATGCCAATGCGACTCTTTTCCTTTTCGCCGGACGAGCTACTATTTCTTCTTCCTGTGCTTGCGGAATGTCCATTGCGAAGAAAAGAGCGGGGGGGATTGATGAAGCCGAGATTGGGGGAGGGTCTGCCTTTTTCACGGGCTGTACCCGGTGTTTTTCGGGTGGAATGGTATGGGGAACGGGAAGTATCCGTTAGACACTATGCGTATTTGGGTTAGAGGGTTGGAGAGGGAGAGTCTACCCGGGACTTATAATCGGCTCATAGGTTCTTTTATGTTAAATGCCCCAAATATCATGAAAAGTCTCGCCTGTTGATTAAAAGTGCTAATTAGTATTTGCCAATCCCTCTTATACAATTTTATTATGTTCAAGAGACCATTTCGTGCCCTGCAGGGGTGTTTGAGAAGGCCTACTTCGCAGTGTGTAGTGGGGCTCACATCAAACCGCAGTTTTCACATTACTTGTCAGTACAATAGCATCAAATCTAAGTTAAACGATCAAAGTCGTACACAAGAACAGCGAAAAAGACCAGTTTTTCTTGCTTCGGCAGTATCCGCAACAGCAACAACCATCGGAGGAACATTACTTTACACGATAGTCAGCCATGACAAGCAGAAGGATAATGACTCCCATTATGCAAGTCGAGCAGAGATGGAGTTGGTAAGTCAAAAGCAATGATGATATCGACGAAACAGACCTAATTGAGAGAATCAGGCAGTTGAAGAGATACGGAAAGCACTCGGCGAAGATACAGTCAGCATAGAAGATGAGATTCTCTATTCTCACGGCTACTCGGATTGGTCGACGATAAACATCGACAGACTGCCAGTCGCCGTCACATTTCCCAAGACGACGGAAGAGGTCGCTACAATTGCAAAGATATGTCACAAGAGACGTGTGCCGATGAGTAAGTGATTTACAGGAAACGACAGAGCGAGCATAACTGATGGCCCAAGTTCCTTATTCTGGTGGTTCAAGTGTTGAAGGCCATTTTTCCGCGCCTTTTGGCGGGGTGAGTGTTGACTTTGTCAACATGAACCAGATTCTGCAAGTCCACAGCGACGAGTGAGTGGTACTGTCAGAAAGAATTCTTAACTATGATACTGAGTGTGCAGCTTAAATGTCGTCGTTCAGCCTTCGGTTCCGTGGATGGACCTGAATGAGAAGATAAAGGATACCGGTCTATTTTTCCCCATCGATCCAGGGCCTTCCGTAAGTCTCCCCATTCGAGAGGAAGCTAAGATATTTCTTCTTACATATGTCGCAGGCCCAAATTGGTGGTATGGTTGGGACAAACTGCAGGTCAGTACGCTTAACTAAGGAAAGGAACCAGGTCTAATAGTGCGTTAGTGGAACAAATGCCGTCAATTACGGTACCATGAGAGATTGGGTAGTCAATCTCACGGTGGTATTGAGCGACGGCACAGTTCTAAAGACCCGCCGACGACCGAGAAAGTCATCTGCAGGCTATAACCTCAACTCACTCTTCGTAGGATCAGAAGGAACTTTGGGTTTCGTCACCGAGGCCACGCTGAAGCTGGCTCCCATCCCTGAACATACAGGCATCGCGGTAGTCACTTTTCCCTCAGTCAAAGCCGCAGCGACCATGGCCATCGAAGTCATCCGTCGAGGCGTACCCATCAGCGCCGTTGAGATCCTTGACGAGGTACTTATGAGCGTCATCAACAAAATGGGTGCGACATCTCGGAAGTGGAACGAAGTACCGACGCTGTTCTTCAAGTTTAGTGGTAGTGATGCTGTAGTCAAGGATAGTATCGCACAGGTCCAGAGTATTTCCAAGAAGCATCATGCAAATGGTTTCCAGTATGAGAGTGATCCAGAGAAGCAGAAAGCTCTGTGGTCAGCTCGGAAAGAGGCGCTTTGGAGCATGATGGCACTGCGCGAAACAGATGGACTTGTTTGGTCAACGGATGTCGCTGTGCCTCTATCCCGAGTATCTGAGCTTATAGGTCAGTTCGCACGCTCAATTGTTCCTTTCGTGGATGTCACTAACCATGGGTAGACATATCCAAGAAAGAACTTGGCCAGCTAGGATTATTTGGTAGCATTCTCGGCCACATCGGCGACGGCAACTTCCACGAGACAATCCTATTTGAGGAAAAGCAGCGCAAAGAGGTCGAGGACTGCGTTCACAAGATGGTCTCACGAGCGATTGAGATGGAGGGAACATGCACAGTAAGCAATGCAACCTAATTGTAAACCAGCATATCTAACGATGCACAGGGTGAGCATGGTGTCGGGCTCGGAAAGAAAGAGTTTCTTCGGGAGGAGGTTGGGGAGGTACCGATTCAAGTCATGAGAGCTATCAAGACAAGTCTGGATCCGCTGTGGTTAATGAACCCAGGAAAGATCTTCGATCGCAGAGACTAGACAACTTGACAGTGGAATATTTCAGGATGATCTGATCTTTGCGCTCCAGATAATGGCGACACAGTAAGCGGCCATGCCGGGCGTGACAATCACCAGGTCTCAGCCATAAGCGGCGACAGTAAGCGGCTTTCCATTGGTCATCTTACACCCAGATTCGGCACATTTTCATTCCCCAAAGACCCTTTCAGGGCACCTTTGTGTTGCATCGCTTACGGTGATCCCGCAATTCGAGCGGGCCGTACCGGGTAACGTAGAGTTATTACTCCGTAGTGTCTGTCTATCGCTTCCACTCAGCCATGCGGTACCTTATACAGGCTTGGCTATATAATCGTAAAGGCTTCCTCGCATCTTGCAGCTCGAGACCAAACATCAGAGTTCATCTCACCAGACACCTTAACGACATATTCATCGTCACACAATGGTTTCTCTCCGCGACATCAGTCTTCTGCTACTCGCAGCCCCAATCGCCATCGCAGCACCAAAAGCCCCAGCCGAAGTAACCGTCAAGACCCTCCCCTTCTCCCCATCCTCCGACACCTCCAAAGCCCCCTCATCTTCAACATATACCTCCCCCGCCTCCGACGCCGCTCAAAAAGCAGCATGCCAACTCCCCCTCCGCTTCACCAACTTCGCCCTCTACTCCGACACAGGCTGCCAGAATGTCATCTACGACCCCTTCATGCTCACCTGGGACCCGTGCAAGAACTACACGTGGACAAACGCGCTGGCGAAAGGTGTTATTTTTCAGAGTA
>JAAOAK010000264.1:0-54516 GCA_013396175.1 Fusarium denticulatum | reverse complement strand
GTGTTAATGTGCACTCGTAATCCTTCAGTCTGGTCAGAAGAGGCCTGATGCGGGCGAATTTATACGGACTAGAGTATTGAACATCGCAACATTCTTGGTTCAGTTCAATCAAAAGCCCAATATTCAGAGTGGTTGACTAGAGCCCTGTTGAGCCGATATCGCCTCGTCTGACAGACATGTTACTCGATCTTAACATGCCAGGTGCCTATAGCCGATGTGCGGTTGAAATCGACGTATTTGGTTACGGCTAAAGAAGAGATGGATCACATTTGAGGGGGGTTCAGTGGGGAGATGGACGAGATGTATGTGCTGCCTCCGAAAAAGAAAGCAATTCCGAGGAAAGTCCTTTGCTGATGTTATGTTTGGATTGGCAGGGACGCCAGAAGCCCACGTCGTCACGTTACAAGCGTACCTATGTTAATATGGGAAGGTACAGTACATTGCAGACAGGGCAGAGCAAGCAAGCAAGGAACCTCAGGAAGGAAGAAAGAAAACAAGGGTAGCATTTGCCGCCAGAGCCGCGTATCATCACATAACTAGGTAACGAACGCTACTGTAGCTTAACCAGTCTGGTGGGATGCGGATTTGATCAATTGGGTTCTATTGTCAAGATCCTTACTCCTGGAGTCTTGGGACGTTCGAGACTCAAGATTGATTGCTTAAACCATTGTGATGCCAGACGGAAGGTGCTGCCACTTTCTATTTCATACCGAGATTTACCGCTCACCTCGGCCGGGATTTACAGCCGGGTCTAGCCTAAATCGTCTCACCTTGTCTTGCTCCATGAACCCCATCCCGCGGTCGACTTGTCTGTCATTGGCCTTTTGAGAAATATTGGATTATTTTTTCGTGTGATGAATGAGACATGCATCTTATCTCAGTCTCGCTCGTGAGAAATCCCCAACAAATGTATGTCTCTCAGTCGATGTTTCGATGGGTAGGTAGTTGCTTCGATTCGGTATTGATTGTCCATATTCGGCTTCTGACCTCGACTGACCTTGAACCCACCTTACTCCAGAAATCCAGTGACCATCAAAATCAAGGCTACTCCGTTTTATATCGTTCCATTTTACCCAATCTCAGGCACCCCCAAATGCAAGCCAATGTATTCCCGGGCCGGTCCCTTACTCTCACCTCAGGTACCTAGTCCATGCATTTGCCGTGAAAAGTTACCTCATTTTGATCTCCTGCTTCCCGGGGAAATCCACTTCCCCTCTGGCGGGCATTGTCACCAGCAGCGCTCCTCTCCGCCGTGCATGGTGAGTTAGTACCTAAATGCTCCCGCGCACGCCCCTTCCCCTCCCACTTTCGCTTGTGAGACCAGACAGGCTACTGTCTGATTGGTCGTGCCAAAGCTGTAGCTTTCTCTCCCACGCCCTCCCCTCCGCTTTCTTCACCTCTTTACACCCCACTCCATTCATCTCAGGTCAGTCTTCGCGACGACGGAACACTCTCGGTCTCTTTCCATGGCATGAACTTGCGCTGTCTTTTTCTTGCTCTTGTTAGCTATTTCTCTTTAGCATCCCCTCGATCCCATCTTCTTGTTCAAGTGACCTGGGCTCGCTTCATTGCTTCACCGTTACGCTTCGCGCTCACCTGAACTACATCTTGAAATCCGTCTTAGTACATCATAGGCCGGCTTTTCGTATATACGACTCCCATCTCGCCTTCAGATCGCCTTGATCCGACCAAGCATTTCCTCCGATCCCACAAGCTAGCAGCCGAAACTGCGCGTCTTGCAACGAATCGCGGTATCGTCCACTGGCTATTTTGCATCGCGCACCTAGCTAAACGTTGATACGCTTTCGTGTTGTTCAAGGTCCAACTGTGAAGCTCATCGTCGGCTTAATCATCGTTGGTCTGCTATTACCGCTCCATATCTCTATACATTACTTGCGCCGGACCTCACTGCACTCAGCTGCGGTCAATTGAATTGCCCAGTATTTCAGGATCTTCTATCCATCTGTCTCTGCGTCTCTCAGTTCGCCCCAGGGTGTTTAATATTCTGCCTTACCAACTCAAAATTTCCCCACACAGAGGCCATTCTAAGTTGCTGGTCACCGTCTCGACACCAAGTTGCTTTTGCGAATCTTCCTCTTTCAGTATTTACAACTCGTTCTGTGCGCCTGCAAAGCTGCGGTTGTCTGTACGCTGCTGACGCTTCTATTTGCTGAAGCTGGAATATTTGGTAGTGGGGTGAACACTTCTTTATTTACGGTACTATACACATATCTACGCACCCATCGCTTGTGCAGCCTGCGCCGTATGCTTGCGCCTGCACCTACACAATTGACACACCCACTGGCAATACAGTTACATATCTAAGCAATTGGCTTATTGGCAGGCTTCCTGGTCTGCGAGCTGTTCTGTCCTACTTCAACCCTTCTTCTCCCTCGAGTTTGAGATAATGGGCTTTTGAATAGTTCTGACGCTCATTCAACCTCTTTACCTATCAGCATGAATTCTGTCGCCCACAGCATGACCGAGGCTTCTCCAGCTCCTGCTGCTCCGCCCATGCAACACCAACACCAACATCAACAGCCGCAACCTCCACCGTCTCCATCTCCATCGCAGCCGACCTCTGTATCCGAAACCGCTCCGACGCCATCCCTACCTTCAATTTCGTCGCCCTCTGCTCAGTCTGCTTCGCTGCCTGCTGTTCTCGCCGCTGCAACAGCTGTCGCATCAGTCTCCGTCCACTCACTTGCCCAAAATCCAGATGAGCTTCCCCCGCTCCGCCAACCGTCGCCCACCTCGCCGGCGCATTATACGTTCGAACAACACCAACAGCAGCAGCAGCACCATCATCCTCACCACAACCTCCACCCAGTTACGCCGCCACTGAGGAAGGACACATGCTCCTCCATCTCAACTCAGGCCACTAGCGCTACCTTGGCCTCTACAGAGACCAATAACACATCGTACAGTGCCGACACCTCTCCTAACCTGCACCAGTCCATTTTCTCTATAAAGGATGGCACCGACGTCTCTAACAACCGCCGCACGAGCAGGAGACGGACCGGGCCCCTTTCTCAGCAGTCCAGAGAACGCGCTGCACTCATTCGAAAGCTGGGTGCATGCATCGACTGTAGAAGGCGACGAGTCGCTGTAAGTCATACCCATTCTATATGCCACACAAACTCTTTTATATGGACTTATTTGCCAACCTTTGCCTCCATTATTGTAGTGCCACCCCAGTCATCATAACATGACATGGGAAGACGTCGTAACCAAGTTTCATCGCTCGCATAGCCCGACTATTCATGATATTGCACCTTCCCTCGCCGCTGCCGGCCGACCGCTGAGCCCCGCCCCCGCGATTGCCAATGTCCAGGCCTTGTTCCACGATTCTCAGGAAATGGATGTCGATTCCAGTACTCCTGGCTCCAACCTGCCTGGGCGCCCTCCGTTAAGTGACGCTCGAATTCGTACTCCTTTGCCATCAGGCCCTCGCCTCGAGAAGTCCCTGTCTTTACCTGGCATCGAGAGCTTCAAGAACGATCTACAATCCAATGTGGGGCGTATGCTTTCCACTCCCAGTCGGGATCGATACAGTTCCGTGCAGGTTCTGTTCCTATTTTGGCAAGACGATGAAGAGGTCCCGATAATTCAGACCGCAGTCCGGGAGCTCGCTGAGGTTTTTGATAAGTATTATCGCTACAACTTCCAAGTTCAAGCTATCCCGTCGTCCTCTGACGGCTGCAAAAGCTCATGGAGGTGGCTATCAAGGGCGCTCAACGAGTTTGTTGAGGACCGCGATGAGCGTGATGTGTTGAAAATAGTCTATTACGCAGGACATACATACCTCGATGGCAACCGTGAGATGGTCCTGGCAAGGTATGCCATTTGCAACCCCTTCTGCATCGATATTGACTAAGACTTGGCAGCTCGCGAAATCCAGAACAAGCCTCAACAATCCGGTGGGGTGGTATACAGCAAACTCTCGAAGAGGCTTGTGCCGATACGTTGATTATTATGGATGCTGCATACTACCCATCTTCCAGAATGGTTCGACAACAGGGCGTCCTGGAACTGCTTGCAGCTTCGGTATCAGAAGAGCATTATTACGATCTTGATCGCTGTGCATTCACTCGGGCCCTTGCTGAACAACTGCGAGTCCGAGCAGCACGCTTGAGTCCTCTTTCGGCTGCCGAGCTGCATGCGAATTTGTTCTCTCAGTATGCCAAAATGGTCCAAGACAAGTATCCAGAGAAAGAAGTATTAACCAGTTTCCCCTCACCGTTGCACATGATGATGTCGGGCAACTCAAGGCTTCCGTCTATCTTTCTTTCTCCAGTGTACCAGAACAGCCCCACGCGAGGAAGTTTCTCTTCGTACGAGAACAGTCCCCAATTACACTTGTCTATTCGACTGGACGATGACAACGTCGACCTCGAGAGCTGGAATGAATGGCTGCGATTGATGCCGGAAGGTATCAGGGATGTCAAGGTCGAAGGGCCTTTCCGAGCTACGTTTAGATGAGTAACTTCGACCATCGACTCTATATTCGACTTTGTTTGATCACACAACCAGGAAGCCGATTCCACCAGCACCTGTGTCAATTGAGGTAGACAACTCTTGAAATAGAGTATGTCTGTTGAGGTTCCCCTGAAAACGGAAACGACCTCAACTTTGATGCTGGGCATGATCGCCAAGATCGGACATGATGGCTTTTCAGAATTAGTCCCACCATGGCGCGCTCACATGAATCACTCCCCTCTCACGCCGGAAATGCATTGATTACACTCTAATTTGATTTGAAATGGAATAAATAATGACGAGTCCATGAAGGATAGCACATGGAGTCTTGGGCGGAGCAAAAAGCAAATGGGACTCCAGGTTGATTCGCATAAACCGGGGTTACTTGACGGTCAAGCCGAGGAATTACGGCTGGATATGAAGGATATTGATCGATATGGAAAGTAATTTGGCAAAAAGGCGAGAGAAGGGTGACTCAGACGACCAGAAAGAGCGAGCATGAGACATGTTTGTTTATATATAAGCACCTGCATATGCAAAGGTAGCATTCTGCAGGTTATGTTTCATCAAGACCCGTTGAAGCTTTGTCTCAATTTTTGTTCCACTCAGTAAATCGGTCGGGTCAGGCATATCATAACGGATGTCGACATAAAAGCTTTGACTATAACAGGCATGTGAAAGAGCAGCACCAGGGTCTAGCAATGCAAGTGATGATGACGAAATGTCCAGCATAGAGGAAACGATGCACGGATACAATGAAATTGGTGCATGATGGCGAGGCCGGGACCCAGGAGGCAGGCCCATGAGTCGTTGGGTGATAAAGCACGGAGTCTTTTGGCGGGACCAAAGCAGAAAAGTTTGTTGTTGATGGGGGGTTGGGTCTGGCTTGGTCTGGTCTGGTCTTGTCTTGGGAGGGGGAGGGGAGAGGAGAGAGGAATTGGGAGTGAAATATTGGGCTCTGACTGAGTCTGGGTCGAGTAGAGGTAGTCTGATTGACAATTCAACTCTCGGCCTCGTTGTTCAAATGCCAACGTAACAATGCGACATTTCTTGAATCAAATGATAGGCGGTAAAGCATGCCACATCATGGATGACCACCCTACCTACTAGGACCTTGCCTTGCCTTGCCTTACCTAGGTACAAACGGGAACGGATATGGATATGGATGTACGTTGATTGAAAATCTGAACGATGGAGCTTGCAAGGGTGACATGTCGTTCATTGAGAACCCCACTAGAGGACAAAAAAGCTGCGTGGATATTGGATGATGGGCAGCAAAATCAGACCCGAAAGATCCCATGCTAAAGTGCGGTAAGGCCGTCAATTGACCCTCTGGCACCTTTTACTTACCCAAAGTATACAGAGGAGGAACAAGAAACAGTAAACCGAAGTGCAAATCACGGCACGGCCCAGCCATTTCATTTTATCACCGAGGTGACCGCCTGAGAAAATTATCACAGCCTGGTGATAAGTGTTGGTGGTTAGCTGTTTAGCGCATGGTATGGTGGCCTACCTAATCTGGAGCTGGACTGGAGCCCGGGGTGGACTGGCCTGCGCCTGACCTGGCCTGGTCTGATACGATTTTTTTTTTTGTCCCCCCGATAACTTACGTCTCCATAATCCGCTGCCGCTACTGCAACACCACCTCAAGCTCATACTTCAACAACGGCATCTCCAACCTCCAACCGAGCCAACCTCTTTGTCTCTTTTTTTTCACCTAAAAACTCTAAGAGATTCCCGATCTTCTAGTGACCTTATTCTGTTTCCTTTCTTCCCCTCTTCTCCTCCTCTCTTGCCTTAACCGATCATCTTCTTGACCCCTCCTCTCCTCAAACTTTTTAACAAACACCCCACATTCCCCATTACTGATTCGATATGGGCGGCGTTGTTTCTGCATTCTCCAGTAGTAGCGGTGAAGACTCCGTCGCAGCGCGACAAGCTCTCGAGAAGCAACTTGCCGACAGGGAAGAAACCATCGCCGTCCTCGAGGAAGACCTCTCAAAGAAGGAGAAGGAATGCACAACAGTATCCAAAGATGCTGAGGATTTGAGGGAAAAGATCAAGGAGCTTGAGGCTCAGTCTTCTCTTGCCCTTGATGAGACTCACGCCCGTATCGCCATCTTGCAGGAAGAGTTGAAGAAGGGCGGTGACTCTTCCTCCGAGCAGCTCCGATCTACCAAGGAGACTGCTGAGAAGAACGCCAAGGAGCTCGAGGATGCTAAGACCAGCCTGACTGCTACCGAAGATAAGCTCAAGGGTCTGGAGCAGGAAAGGCAATCCATTGCCGATGAGCTCGCCAGCCTCAAGGCAGAGCTTGCTGAGGCCAAGGAGGCCCGCGAGGCCCTCGAGGCTGCTCTCACCAAGGAGATTGCTACTCTCAAGACACAGATCTCCGAGGCCGAGGAGAAACATCAGACTCTTACCAAGGCCCACAGCACACTTGAGGAAGAGCTTGCTGCCGCTTCCAGCGCCGCCGAGCAAGGCAAGCAGGCTCTAACCGGTTCCGAAGACAAGTTCACCACTCTGCAGTCCAGCCACGCCAAGCTCGAGACCGACCTGGCCGCCGCCGTCACTGCCCTCGACGAGCAGAAGAAGGCCTTGGCTGGTTCCGAGGAGAAGTACGCCGCTCTCCAAGAGACACTCGACAAGCTCCAGGAGCAGTCCGACTCCCAGATCGCTACTGCCAAGAAGGATCTCGCCGAGGCTCAAGAGAAGACAAATGCTCTCCAAGAAACACACAACAAGCACAAGGCCGACTCTGAGAACGAGTTGTCCGAACTCAAGAAGCAGCTCTCTGAACTTGGTGACCTCGAGACAAAGTACGCTGCTCTTGAGGAGACCAACAACTTTCTTGAGAAGGAGCTTGCTGAGCTCAAGGAGAAGGTTGCTGACCTCGAGAAGACCAACGAGTCTCTTAAGAGTAACTCTTCTTCTGAGCTTGTCGCGGCTCAAAAGGATGCTGCTGAGTGGAAGGAAAAGCATGATTCTCTTCAGTCTACCCATGATGGTTTGTCCAAGGACCTTGAGACTGCTAAGAAGGATCTTGCTGCTGCTGAGGAGGCTCAGAAGAAGCTTACCGAGGACCACACCGCTGCCTTGACCAAGGCTCAGGGTGACTCATCTGCTGAACTGGAAAAGGTCAAGAAGGAAGCTGCCGACCTTGAATCCAAGCTCAAGTCTACTACCGACGAGCATGACGCCCTCAAGAAGGAACGTGATGAGCAAGCTGAGAAGCTTAAGACCGTCACCAGCGACCACGAGACAATCCAGAAGAAGCAGGAGGAGACTGAGGCTAAGCTCGAGGCTGCCACTAAGGAGCGCGAGTCTGTCGAGAAGCAGCTCAACGAGAAGACATCAAAACTTGCCGAGCTCGAGAAGGAAATTGAGGAGGCCAAGGCTCAGACTGCCAAGGCCGAGGAAGACCTGAAGGCATCCCAAGCCGTAAGTACTCACCATGATTACATACCTATCAAGGCACTAACATTTACATAGGAGAAGAAGGGGCTTGAGGCCAAGATCGCCGATCTTGAGTCCAGCGCCAAGAACTCCCAGGAGTCTGAGTCTGGTTTGAACGTCAAGCTCAAGGAGGCGGAGGACAAGGTCAAGAGCCTTGAGTCCGATGCCGCCAAGGCCAAGGAGTCTGAATCTTCATTGAAGTCCAAGGCCGAAGAGGCCGAGGCTAAGGCCAAGGAGACTGAAGCGTCGCTGAAGTCTAAGGCTGATGAGGCCGAGGCTAAGGTTGCTGCTCTCGAGGCTGACGCAAAGAAGGCTCAAGATTCCGAGTCTACTCTCAAGAAGCAGCTCGAGGAAGCTCAGGCTGCTACCGAATCCGAGAAGAAGTCTTCCGCCGATAAGACCAAGTCCCTTGAGGACGAACTCAAGGAGCTTAAGGAGAAGTTTGCCAAGTCTGAGGAGGCTGCTAAGAAGGTCGAAGCTCTTGAGAAGGAGAAGGCCGATGCCGTTGCCAAGGCCGAGTCTCTGCAGAAGGAGGCAGATGAAAAGACCAAGACCCTGGAGGCCGAGAAGAAGGCCGCCGAGGAGAAAGCTGCTGCTCTGGAGAAGGAGAAGGCCGACGCCGAGGAGAAGACAAAGACAGCACAGTCAGCCTTCAGCAACGCCCTTGAGAAGGTCAAGACCATCCAGGGCGAGAAGAAGGAGGCTCTCGAGAAGGTCCAGGCCCTCGAGGCCGAGGTCAAGGAGCTCAAGGAGAAGAGTGCCACAACCAACGGCTCATCTGAGGCTTGAGGAAAAGGAATTTCTTTGTCAAATGGGAAGGGATAATGCTGCTGATGAGACCAAAAAGTGTTTGTTATACGATCTGTGACGCCGGATGAACTGAAATGTCTGATTCATATCACGGGAAACGAAGGAGTGGACTTATGCGTCTTTGATGAACTCGATACCCAAATAAATAGTTTTTAGAAGAGCGTAATTTAGATGAGCGTCTATGCCACTCTTTTTCATGCCAACTCGGTTCTCCCCCTTACTTGCATGTGAGACATTGAAGGCTTTGTTCTTATGTTGGTGGAATAAGATGTTTTGCGGATTTCAAGGTGAAGAAATTGCATATACAAGACAGCCAAGTACAGCAATTGAAAATTCCAAATTGTCTTGGTCGTTTAATGTGAATGCCACCAATTGGCTACTGTGTACTCATTCAATCTCAGCATCCATGCCTTGATATCAAGCTTAGAAGCTCTCAACTGTGGCTGCATCATCCCAAGCCACACCCACACATCTCCCCCATCTGATTGGCCCACTTGTTCTCTCCTCCGGCACCAAAAACGTCACAACGTCAACCTCTATCTAACCTCACCTCTCACAACCTCCACCGCCCAAATGCGCTTCACCTTCGAAACCAGCGCTCTTCTCGCGCTCCTCCCCCTCGCTCTCGCCGACTCTTTGACCCTCTATCTCCCCTCCAACCCGAACCCCTTCAGCATCCCCGCCAGCACGCACGCCACGCTCTCCTCCGCAGGCGTCCACTTCTCCGCGCCACTGTCCTCCGCCAACACTTTTGTCTTTCACAACGTCACGCCTGGCTCGTACCTTGCTGATGTTCACTGTCCGACTGACGCGTTTCATCCGTTGAGGATTGATGTTCAGCTTGCGGAGGACGGGGAGGAGGGAATTGTGAGGGCTTGGGAGACGTATCGGGGCAATGACTGGGGGAATAAGGGGGAGGTCGTGCAGGTGAAGGAGGGGAGTAAGGGACGAGGCTTTGAGCTGCGGGCTATTGGGGGAAAGAATTACTTTATGGAGAGGCCGCAGTGTGAGTCTCACTTTGCAATTCTCCGTGAACCGGTCAGCGCTAACGTTTAGCAGTCTCGGTCTTTGCTATCCTCAAGAACCCCATGATTCTTATGGCTCTCGTCAGTCTGGTTCTCATGGTGGGCATGCCGAAGCTCATGGACAGCAGTATGTAATCATTCACACTCGCGAACAGACTTGTACTAACAAGATACAGTGGACCCTGAAATGCGCGCCGAGTTCGAGGCCCAGCGAAAGAGCAGCCCCCTGAGCGCCGCCATGACCGGTCAGTCATCTGGTGACAATCCTCTTACCAACTTTGACATGGCTGCGTACCTCGCTGGTTCTAAGCCCAAGGAGAGCACCCCAGCCAACAGCGGTGGTAACGGCAACACCAAGAACCAGGGCGTGAGACGGTGAATTTTGCGCAGTTTTTGGTATATGATGACTACAAAAGTTGTATGGATACACAGCCCTGTGGGCATAAGCGGACGATAGGGAAGTAGATCATGAGATACGGCATTGTATGCATTTACCAGTGATCATTATTCTGTTGAACCTTCCCTCATCAGTTCATTGTAGAGGTATAAACCTTAGTTACCTAACTACTAGTCACGGCGTAGTTACGCACAGCTTATTGCCATCATGTTCTCGTTCCGTACCCAATGCCTATCCTGCCAAAAAGAAAATTAAAAAAATCACAAAGCAAAACCAATTTCGAGTTCAAGTCGGAAATATCACACTGAGACCCCTTCTTCTTCAGCAAATGCATGCAGAACGTATGACGCTCTCTAGTCACCACCATCATCGCCGAAATCAGCACCATCCTCTGTGAAGAGAGTTAGCGAGCTGTTAGATCTAAGGAGAATTGAAATGAAAACTTACCGAAACCATCCTGGTAGGCGTCTTGTTCGTCGTTATCAAAAGAGTTTGCGATCATGGCACCACCAAGCAGACCAGCACCAGCACCGAGAGCAGCACCTCCCATCATGCCCATACCACCACCACCAGGTTTACGGCCACTACCACCAAAGCCGCCGCCATGAGGAGCTCCATAACCAGGAGCGCCATAACCACCGCCGTAGTGAGGTTGGGCACCGTAACCCATTGGAGGACCTTGTCCAGGATAGCCTTGGGGCTGTTGGCCGTAGTACTGTTGTTGAGGATAACCACCTCCGTATCCACCCTGCGCGCCGCCGTAACCACCGGCACCGCCTTGTTGATGGCCTCCAGCCATCTGCTTTCCCTTGCCGAGCAACTTGCCTAAGAATCCACCACCGCTCTTAGCACCACGTTCTCTAGGGGGAAGTTCTGTGGGATAAGGACTGCCGCCTTGTTGTTGAGGGTACGGGCTGTTGTTCTGGGGGTAGGGACTGTTGCTCTGAGGGTATGGACTATTTGATGCTCCATATCCCGCAGGAACGTCTGGACCACCAGGACCACTTCGAGCGCGGGCGTCTTCCTCAGCCTGTAGCTTCGCAGCTAGCTTAGCGTCTTCATCTTCGGACGGACCACCAGCTGACTGATCCCGATGGTCCTCGTAGGGGTTCTTCTTGGTATCTGTAGGGATGGGCGCATTGCCTTGGTCGTAACCGGGCGGAGGGCCGGCGGGCGCGGCATCATCAGCTGGAAAGACGGGAGCAGTGGGCTTTTCCCATTGCGATTGTTTTGTGTAAATGTTGACGTAGAACCTGTAGTGCGCATGTTAGCGACGCTGTGCGCGCGTGTAGACAAAGTGAAGCTCTTACCATTCCTTGTATTGGTCGTTCCATCGCACGGCCCATCCGGCAGGAACCTCGGGGGCCTTAGGAGGAGGCGGACCAGACGGGGGAGCAAAGTCGGCCATCGAAGTAGGATTTGAAAAAGTACACGATCGATAAAGATGTTGTTATAGAGTGCAGCAACGATGTTGTGAGAGAAATTTGTGGTAGGTCGACGTCTGAGGAATCAAAAAGAGTCGATGATGTAGCAGGTGGGTATAAGTAGGTTGTGTAGTACAAGGAATAAGTAAGGTCAAGGCAAAGAGGGGAAGTTGAATATCGAGATCAAGACGCGAGAGCCAAGGATGAGGTAAGTTAAGGCTAAAAGCTAAGACTACGAGGGACTATTTAAGCACATTACCTACTTCCCTTGGCAATCTGGCACCTGCCACTTGTGACCTTGAAGGTTTCGCGTCAACGCCACTTGGAGAAGCAACATGAGTTTGGATCTGGAGCTGGAGGGGCAATCACCGAAACCCCGGTTGCCCCTCCCCCAACATGCGAAGCACAGGTGACGCCATTGGTGCAAGAGCTGTCATGTAGAGAAAGCACAGCCACCTTGTCCGCGGCTTCCTCGTCCGGTCTCCGACCAAGCAAGCCTTCTATTCACTAGCGAGCGACTGACTCTAGAAGCATCCAAATAGCAGTGAAATATGTCGATTGGACGGGTAGACGAGTGACATGCGCCAAGGTCCATGGCCTAAAATTACAGCTGCAGTTACAATTACAGTGCGTTCTGCGGGTCAAGTCTTGGAATTGCTTGCACATGCATTGATGATCCTGGAATAGCTTAGCTCTCTCTCGGATTTTAAACGGGTTATTCAATGTTATGTCACTCAAGCACATTGCTGCGCAAAGATGACAACCTAGTCTAAGGTGGTATTCATAGGCTGCCTCACGGCGTTTTCCTCCAGATTCCAAAATAAGGTATTAATCGTATTGAACCCGCGGCTTCCAGAAAGCTTCATTAAAGCTAGCATACGCCACGAATGACGCGGACTGTGGCGATCGCTTGCTGTGGCGGTGCACTATAGCTTCAAGTCAATCAGTGTCCTGCATGAGAAGGGTTCCACTATCATTCTCCATGATCCGAACACGATCCAATATGTCAATTCCTTTTCCGAAAGGTGCCTTACAATCCCATTACTCGCCTGCCAAGCCTTCTCTGTCATCCTCCTCCGGCGGTGGATTTCTGTTCGTCCAAGGCTCAAAGAACTTGGAAGTCCTGGATAAGCCCCCAATGGTCTCCCATATCAAGAGGAAAGCAAACAGAGCCATGATAACGAACATAAAACTCTCAGCATTGAGATGGTTATGTGACTCCGGGATAACGACAAGAATGACCGCAATTATCAACCTCATACTGATTCGTGTCGTCTGTCCCATGAAAAGAGTGCACTCCCCTTCGACCCGGTATAACATCCCGTAAACCCAGAGACAAAACATACCAACTCCAAGCCCTCCACCGAGTAGCCAGCGCTGCCCGTCTTCAAACTCCTCAATCGCGGTGCTCGCAGCTGCGATGTGGCCTCCGATGAGAAACGATGCTGATAGAGGTAGATGTAAGAGAAAGAAGCCAAAGGCTGTCCAAGCAGATCGTCGGATCGGATGTGTTGCTTGAATACTGCCATCGCCACTGGAATAGACCCAGTTCAGCACGAACGCAATAATCAGCGTGCAGACAGCCTTGGCGTATCCTGAAGTCAAACCAATGCCCGTCTTGTTGCCAACGATGATGCTGTATACAAACTCGCCGAGGATGATGATAAAGAAAGCGCCCATTCGGTCAATCTCGTGCGCAATGTCAACAGCAGTGCTATAAGTCAGATGTAGCTTAGCCTTGATCCAGGGACTCAGAGTAAGCGCCCATGTCGCCTCTTGATAGAAGATGCCCACGGCCACGATGGCGGCTTTTGCGCGAATGCTTATGTCCTCAAGGAAAAGCGGAATGGTGATGAGAAGACCGACAAACATGAAGCCAGCCATGATCCGGGCCTGTGTGCGGTGCTGATACGCTGCAAACGAGGTAACAAGGAATACATTGAGGGTGGTGAAGCGGGCTACGAGGTACGCTCCAACGGTAGTCCGCATTGCAGTAATATCCTCATCTGCATCGTTGGCATTGTTCGCATACAGCACCAGAAGCGCCATGACCCAAAGAATAACGAGTCGTTGCAGTAAATCATCGGTATAATACGAGTTCATGATCTCGCGGAGATCAGCCCAGATATGCCATGCCGGCGCGAAGATGAGTATGTACTTTGCTAGATGAGCACCATCAGGATGTTCAGCAAGCTCATCGCTGAAGTTGGCGACAATCGCGACATCTACAGAGTGTAAGTCAGGGCCGGAGTGATAGCACGGAGACACCTACATAAAAGATCCAGGAACAGCTCGAAGCGACCAGCCTGGCGCTCCTCCTCTTTCTCCTTGACAAGCTGTCCCTTATAGAACCATTGCAGCGCCCTCGGCTTTTTGACCAGGAAGCAATCTGCTCTGGAGTGTTCTTGGAGCTCGTTACAGTTCATCTTGCTTCAACTGAGATTGAAAGATGTGTGGGAGATCAGAATGAGGAGGCGGCTCTATATGTGTGATTGCTAAGATGGATAGAGATTTTAACCTTTGTTTCAGCCGCGCCTAGTTGATGAGGGAGAGCTGACTGGACCATTACCAAGCCATGCGCATGCAGCTATTTTATGGTGGTTGGTTGAAGCTGAAAGCTTGAGTGCTACACCACCCAAACGCATCATTATTCATACTGGAAAGAGTCGTATTCAGACTAAGAAATAGACTTAGAAATATGCTTGATTGTCTCGTTTTTTGAGGCTTTGTAATCATTGTTTATTCTTACAATTTGTTCCTCAGCTCAAGTGGCTGAAGCTATTCTGGACTGTCTTATGCCACTAACACCCAAGGGTCGGCCGCCTGGTGACGATCCCCCGCTCTCTCATGTTCCACCAACCACTGACTCTTTGACCTATACTGCGATGACATTCGGATCATATTCTCCGTCAAGACCCTGCATTCTCTGTACGAGCTGAATCTGCATCTAGTGAAATACGGTAATCTCAAATTGCGATAGTACATTCGCCTATCATCCGTCGATATTATCCAAGCATGTTGGTTCAAGCTAAGAGGTAACAACACTCTTCGGCATCTCATTAACACGATCCATGAGCTCCCTTCAAAGACCTATCGTCATCTTTTCCTACAAAAACTAGCTCAGCGAAACCACTCCCCCTTTCTTGGTCTTCATACCAGCTTATCATCACACACATCCGACCTTCTCGAAACTCAGCCATGAACATATCCAGAAACTCGTCACCATGCTGTTGCACATCAATAGAGAAGTAGTATGTAGCTTAAAGCTGTCAGGTTGTAAAATCCGTTCGTAGTAATGGCAGACAGCAAGAACCTGTTGTGCGAACATTGAGATCAACCACGTGAAAGCTATCTGCATCCTCAAGGGCAGTTGCTTCTGCAGGAGCAATGTACCCATGCGGCTGGAGCCACTCTGATATTTGGTTTTTTGAGAGTTCAAATACGAGTCGCAAGTCGTTCTGTAGATTGTAGTTGATTGTACTTCTAACCCAAGTCACGCTTTGAGTTAAGGAGCCAGTATGTCTCGAGTAGAAGAACGACGTTTATGTCTCTCAAAATCATTATTGACGACTTTACACGCGAGTGAGGCAATTCATGTCTCGCTGATAGGGATCGAGTCAGGTCCCTCAAAAAAGACAGGCTGTGGTCATCGATAGTATGGAAGTGCTGTCCATGTTTTGATGGCCAGTATCCGATCATGATCTCTCTTCTTTGGGTCTTCATGCACATAGGATAGAATCACTAACGCTGTGTCATGTATGAAGGCGTCCCGTTGGTTTAAGAGTGATACATACTAGATAGCGGTTGCTAAATCCTCTTTCTCTGTACTTGACTCCTTACAGCTTGTAAAGGGGTCATTCTGTATCCTGATTCTGCGATCCACATCAGACTCATGGGGCCAAAGTACTGGTTTACAATATCAATAAACTCATGATAAACGTGAAATTTCTTATTATTTTTCGGACTTATTGCAGTTTCGAGAGAGATGCAACAGTATGTAAGTCACATGTCTATACTAGCACTCATCAATATAGTACGCTGGCGTTGATATGGTCGTGTCTATCACGGCTGGTCAAGTTTCATAGCTAACCAGAGCACGAAAGTGCCTTTTAAATACAAGTTGAGAAGCTGAGGTCTTGCCACTTACTCCATTCAATTTTTTCACTCTCGGTGCGTTGTCCCTTCACCTTGTGCGGCTGGGTATCTTAGAATGATGGATGCTGGATGCTACTGACATCTTTAGACATGTCCAATTGGCTGATACACGTGCATTTTTATCGCTTCACAAGAGTTCAAAATGCTGGCCTCGCTTTTTCTTTCCATCCTGATCCCTCTTCCGAAAGCATCCTACGTGTATTCCACACTCGCCTTGCCATACACGTATTCAGATGATTATGTTTACCTTTATGCTTTAGTGGGAAAGGACACAACCCTATTGCTTTGAATAGTCTGATGAACTCTAGTAAAGACAACACGTCGTTGATAGGTCTAGTTTGCTGCGTCATCTTGACACCACCAGGCTCCTGCACCTTGGCACATGCAGGGTAGCTTGATTACCATGTCCCTGTTCGAAGGAATGGCTCTCACTTGTTCACAGCGACTGGAGGCAGCTCAATACGTTTCAGTGCCTCAGGATGACAACTGAAATGATAGGATCTTGAAGGAGTGGTCACGGGACTGTAGATCTCATAGTTGTGAACGTGAGTCACAACATCAGCCTCCAACATACCAGGCCGTGACAATTCGACAATTCGACAATTCGACAATTCTCGTCTATTACCTGCATTCTTTGTTTAGTATTCAGAAAAGAAGAATGGAATATTATTGCAAAAAGGTAAACGATACCCTACTTCAGTTCATTCTGGAGTTAAGCTAACTCATCCTCCAGTCATGGCAGAGTGGTCATTTCATCGGAAGAGTCAAGAGCCACGATGAGCTCATCGAAAACGCTTGCAAACTCATACAAGACTTTCAAAATGCCCGTTCAGAGATTGGCGACGACTTTCCATCTCTCGTCGAAACCGCCATTGAACTCGAGGAACTCGATAAGTCGGTCGCTCTCATCCAACGAGAGGAGTCGCTTCGCACCGCAGCAGTGATCAGAGAGATAAAGGGCACTATCAGGAGTGTCCACTATCAAAGTTGGGAAGCAGTCCGAGTAGTTGGGAAGAAAAGGAAGGCTGTAGAGAAGAATGGACCGGATGCCATGGTTCCAAAGAGATATATCCATTCATTCAGACCCATGCCCAATTGGGTTATCAGGACTAGAGATAACCTTGATAATGCTATCTTGTGTGCGCAGGTTGGAATCATTGGCAACAAAAAGGATGGGTTTTCAATTCGGCCTCATAAAGTGTTTGAGATTGATGGAAAGGTCAAAGATGTTCTTGGTATCCATATGGTTCTTGCTTTGAGATTTCGGGATGAGCCTACTTGCATCGATGGCCAGAGCATGTCTCCTGACGATGAATCCAAGAGTGAGGGGTCTCGTCAGCATGTTAACGCAATCGAAGGGATAGACAAGGAAACGCACGATGCAGAGGAGAGTCCCGTTTATGAAAACATCACCCTCGATCAGGCGCGTGTCATGGCTGGTGAAGACGGGGTGCAAGGTTGGACCGAAGCGGCAAGATTACAACCTTCAAGAATGAAACGCTAAGGTCACGAGAAGGGACATGGCGTCGTCATAAGTTACATACAAACAAGGAGACATTTCTAGCAATATGGATATTCTTTTGTCATTATTAAGCAAGTTCACAAGCCAATGGTATTGCACAATTTCATGATAAACACTATCGCTTTCTCATCTCTTCAATCTCCTAGTGGGTATTTCAACATGTCAATCCTAATCACAGTCCCTTTCAAACACTCAGTCTTGCATCTCTCTAAGGGGCAAGAGGAGCTTCAGCCTCCTTGTCACCTACAGGGATATCCTTCTTCTGACCGTTGGTGGTGGTATCATCAGCAGCCTTGAAAGACTGTTCAAAGTCAGCGATGATATCGTCAATATGCTCGATGCCAACCGAGATTCGGATCAAATCCTGTTTTTGTTAGTAAATTAAACTCAAATAAAGTGTTAAGGAATGCATACCTCAGTAACACCGGAGCTGCGCTTCTCGTCATCAGAGAGCTGCTCATGAGTGGTGCTCCAGGGGTGAATAGCAAGTGTCTTAGCATCACCAACATTGGCCAAGTTAGAAATAAGCTTGAAACCATCAACAACCTCACTTCCAGCACCACCGCCCTTGACACCAAAGCTCAGAACACCGCCAAAGCCTCTCTTGAGGTACTTCTTAGCCGTCTCGTGGTACGGATGGCTCTCGAGACCAGGGTACGAAACCCAGCTGACATAGGGGCTCTTCTCAAGATATTGAGCAAGGGCGAGAGCGTTCTGGGCGTGACGCTCAGCGCGGAGACTGAGAGTCTCGAGACCGAGGAGTAGTTGTTGAGCAGCAAAGGGGTTGAGAGTTGAACCGAGGTCACGGAGGATTTCGACCCGGGCGCGGATGATGAAAGTGATGTTGCCAAAGGTCTCGTAGAACTTGAGACCGTGGTATCCCTCAGAGGGCTCGTGGAATTGAGGGAATCGAGCAGCGTTCTTGCCCCAATCAAACTTTCCAGAGTCAACGACGACACCGCCGATTGTAGTTCCATGTCCTCCAATCCACTTTGTGGCAGAGTGAACGACGATATCAGCACCATGGTCGATAGGGCGGATGAAGTAGCCACCAGCACCAAAAGTGTTGTCAACCTAAAATAACCATTAGCCTAGCAGACACCAGATTACAGAATTGTTGACTTACAATAACAGGAACACCCTTCTTATGGGCAGCCTTGGAAATAGCCTCCAGATCAGGAATGTTATACTTGGGGTTTCCAATACTCTCAACATAGACAGCCTTTGTCTTATCATCAATAGCAGCCGCAATGTCCTCAGGCTTGTCACCATCGACGAACTTGGTCTTGATGCCCAGACGAGGGAAGAAGACCTTGAATTGGTTGTAAGTGCCGCCGTAGAGGTTAGAAGTGGAGACGATGTTGTCGCCAGCTTGAGCGAGGGTGCTGATGGCGAGGAACTGAGCAGCCTGGCCTGATGAGGCAGCGAGGGCTGCGACACCGCCTTCGAGAGCTGCTATTCTCTTCTCGAAGACATCGACAGTTGGCTTGCAGTGTAAGTGGTGAGCTAAGCCTGGTTGGGGAGTTGACAACTCACGTTCATGATACGGCTGTAAATGTTGCCAAATTCCTTGAGACCAAAGAGCCTAGCTCCATGAGCAGAGTCATCGAAGACATAGCTCTAAATACGGTATTAGTGAGTAATTTATGATGAGAGCGTCATGAAGCTTGGGGGAACGTACGGTTGTAGCGTAGATGGGAACAGCTCGCGATTTGGTGGTAGGATCAACCTCAGCTCTGAAGGAAACGAGTCAGTTGAGTTCCTCTAAACAGTTCTATGCTCTCAACTACAACTGTATAGTAGTCGAAAAGCCCAGCACCAAAGCCGAGGCTAACAATGAATAAAACCTACCCCGCGTGAAGCTGCAGCGTCTCAAAGTTCTTGCTAAGTTCTTCAGCCATGATGAAACACGTTTCCCGTATCAAAGGATCTGATCTATATGAACAACAGGAGAATAAAGAGTAAACAAAAGCAGCGATTCACAGATCAACCCATTCCCCCTTTATACCCGCTCACAACTCATCCAAAATGCACCTTCGAGTGCTCTTATTCTTGTGTATCCAAGCCTCATTCGGCATGGCTCACTAGGACCCCGCGTAGCACGCCATCGAGCTCCCCACGCTTTTGCTTGAGCTGTCTTTACTGTTTGAGAAAGCTAATGGCTTGATCGTCGTCTGACAGCTGCAAATGTATGAATTGTGCAATAACCGAGAACCGCCGAGAACCGTTTATAATTTGGCTTCTCGGCAGGAGATGAAATAATTACGTATTTTGTATAATTAGCTAGGCTTGTCATGATGGTGATATGCGGGGTTGATGAATGCTACAGTGTAATACGAGGACAGGAACTCGATTGGTTTCCAGAAAACAGATAAGATTCTTACATTTGCAGCACAGAGAATGTCACGTAAACCTGATACAAGTGTAGCCAATCAGCTGAACGTGGTATTGCACCTCCCACGCAAGATATAACATCAGATGATATCGTCCTCCGCTCTTCATGTCCCCCACCATGGCCCAAAGCCCAGGTCTAATGGTGCAATTACCACGCACTGCATTCCTATTCTCTTCTTCGACCGTAGCACAAGCGAAAAACTGACCGAGAAATATATCTCTTCAAGCCACCGACCGGCCCGTTCACCCGGCGCCGACTACCTTACCTCAGCTTATGATATAAGTATGATGTTTCTCGTACGACTTCACATCTTCCTCTCTCGATCCGAGTCTCGGGGTCTTCGGCTCTATTGACGTCCACATCACATGTCGTGACTTTCACATACACCGGAGCGACCAAACGAAATAGCTCAATGACTTTGGTTGAATAAATTAGAAGCCAGTCCAACTCAACAGCTTCTTTGGCTTTCATTTCAAATGCGCTATCAGCCTCTGCTACAGAAGGCTGCGAAACTATAACGCAGAAAACGCCGAGTTTCCCATTCCAGCCCAGAAATTCAGGTTGGGTATGATGTCTGCTATGCCGATTTACTCCTTTGACAGTATAGCCAGGCTACTCAACATAGCACTGCTATTTTGTCTTTCATAAAATGCCCAAACGCCTGTCATTAATACCCATCTATCCTTTCCAATAGAGATTCAATTCCATCATTCGAGGACGAAGCCCCGGGCTTTTGTTATATGGTGTTCATGTACCGTTTGCTCAATCTCCTATGCCTGTCCCATTTCTCGAGCCTCGTCATCCTTCTTGGGTTCTTGGAAAGCCTTCTTAAATAAATCCTTGGCAGTGAAAGCAGTTGTTGTGATCCACGCCGTGAACTGACCCGCAGCAACAACGGCATCGGCACGAGCGCAAGAGCAAACAGTCCCCTCACACATGATAAGCGACCCGATGAACACGGCAATAGCGATGAATCCGGCAAAGTACAGAGCGGCGTTGACAGATTCGACGACGACAGCGGCATATTGGTGGTAGATGCGCGGTACGAATAGAGGAGTGAGTGAGAGATAGGCGACCGAAATAATCGAGAAAATGGAAGAGGCCATGAGATAAGTAAACGGCGAGGGCGCTGAGTTTCGGCTTCGCTGGTTATAATCGTTGACAACTGAGACTATTAGTTACTTCCCTGACGGAAGCCCATCATGGAAATCGTTAACGTACCATACGCGCTCAGACCGATACTAGCAATAGATAAAGCTAGCTGCAGAGCTCGCAGCGAGAGAAATCCGATCCGACTCATGGTGGCAATATTTATTTGGTCCAAGAAGCAGCGCAGACAGAAAGAGAGAGGTAGAGAGAGTAAAAGTTGAAGATTACAAGTTCAACTCATGCGATAGATGATAACGAATCGAGTATGTTCAACCCCAACGATAATATAAGATAAGAGAAAGAAAAAAAGACAGGAATCGTCGTGAGAATAGGCCCGATGGGCGAAAACGTGGGAATCGATAGATATAAAACCAATGACCTGCTGACGAGACATTCTCTCGGGACCATGTGGGGGCGTGGACGATCCAAGGGAGATGGCCCGAGAGAGAGACCGTGGGACCCGTCAAGGGGCCACTAATAAGGAAACAGAACGAATTCAAAAAAGAACGTGAGTTTTTTCTTTTTTTAGGACGTCGTCGAAACTCTAGGTTAAAGGCATTGACGATTACACGTCCAATCTCTTCGAGTCAAGGTGGTTCTCTGCATCAGGTCGTGTTTTGACAAAAGGGGCCTGAGACACGGACAGGGTCGAGGTCGATATGAAACAGTCCCTCTTTTTCTTCTTCGTTGTATCTTATGCCGAGTAACGTAGCGTTTTCATGGTGGTAAGGGGCCGCCACCGTCCACCGCATAAAAGGGATATTTCTCTTATCAAACACTTCCATGTAGATAAAACAACTGTAATTTCCAAAAGGGAAACCCCGCGAGTGTCGTTGTTTGAGATGGGCTAGACGGGCTTGTTGTAGATCTCGGTAGATCTTGGATTTATGCATACCTAAGCAGCAAATCCTTGGGACATTGAAACGGAGGCTTAAGAACTTGGTAACTTTTACCAGATGAGATATCTTTGTTGCAGCAATACTGTTGCTTCATGTCCTAATGTGGCTATTCAACTTGAATTGATCTGGAAAGATCGCTTGATCCATCGTTATCGGGTGTGTTTCGTCGAGACGACAAGCGCCGAATACAACGTCCGCGATGGGGTGCATTGATGGATGGCATGCTTTTGGCGCCAGATACGATGTTTCTGACGAATCTGTGATGATGATCGGCACGGGTTATGCCAACTCATCCAGTATCGTGAGTGCCATCAAGAAGTGCACGTGTTGACGCGGGCCGCTTTGACACTGAATGAAAAGTTGGTGTTAGGTAAGGTGATCCATAATTGATGGTGATGACGTCGTTTCGAGGATTGAATGTCACCGTGTCAGTTGGCTGAACCTGTTAGCAGTGAAGCAGCTTTTGTTTCGAGGTTGTTTTTAAGCATAGAAATAGACTCGGTTACAGATGATGGGAGAAGAAAGAGATTCTTAGCGAGCTGGAGTTTGGAAAGTTCGAAACTCATGACTGCTCAGGCTGGTCCAATCAGGAAGAGAGAACTATGAGACACGTTGGAAAGAGCCAGATGTCAAACACTTCGCTTACAGTTGCTTGTGCGGTAAAATGTAGGAAGAGTTGAGGAGTATCGGGCGAAACACCAAGAACTGAATACGGTTGCAAGATACAAAGCAACGCTCAAGGATATATAACATCCAATAGAAAATGATGATGGTAGGGATCACGAGGAACGACAGATCAGCAGGCCGCAATACCAAGAGCCAGTTCAGTCCAATATTCAGCCACATTTTTGTCATCGATGGATATTCACATGTAACCGAAAAACATTCAAGAAAAAGTTAAAGGGCCCGAAGGTACCGGTCTGTGAAAACTGACCAACTGCAGCTGACGACAGTGATCTCCAGGTCTTCGGGAGGGCTAGCGTCCGTTGGGCGTCCGAGCCTTCCATTGAATTGGATCGGAGGGTACAACAAGGTGCTTACGACGAGAACCAGTGATGGATTCTGATGTGTTACGCATGTATACCTGTTTGGTGATACCTACTTGTGCTGCTTCTCGTTCTTGGCTGTGTATCTTGGCTGCTGATGTGTCTCCAAGCCAAAGACACAAGTGCTGACGAGCTGAAAGTGTTGCTCTGAATTATTGGATTGAATGAGCATTCAGAGGAGGCAGAGAGGGTATTATGAGTCTGTCCCCCGCATTCTCTCCAATAAACCCCATAAACAGCTTCAACTGTGGATGCTATAATCACATCCTCGGTTCACTTGACTCAAAAAGGGCCACGTCCCGCGCCTCAAGGATTCAAGAGACATTGTATCAATGGATGTATCGCGGGGGGGATGAATGAATCAGGGGAATTTATCAACTCCCCCAGGTCTTCTCCAAGTGCCGCTATCCCATATTCTGCTAGCTACAGGCCTGTGCTACTCCACGAAATCTGGGGCTGCCGAGGCACATGGGCGTAATGGCGTACCAGACTGCGCAACGCGCCTCGGTCTACGCTCTTCTACTTTTGCGCTTAACTTGATGGCGTTCGCCAGGCTCGGAAACTTGTCCAGAAAGTCTTGCAACTGAATTTCTTCAAAAACCCCAATCCTACTAATCTCGTTCCTCTGTTCCTACCTCTTCCCTCCCTTTTTTTTGCTTTCATTCTGTGATTAAGCCTTACCAGTAAATTATCTGCAAGGGATCAGTCAACTGGCTCCTTGTGCTTGTGTTCCTCTGAATACCTGCATTCAACCAACCAACCCATTGTCTTCTTCCCACTCACTCTCTCGCTTGGGTAACAGAACAGCTCCAAGCATACTTCTCTCCCCGCAGCAATCGACTCGCTCTGTGTCCTTGTGTCCTTGTCTCGCCTCGCCTCGCCTCGCCTCGCCAGAACTGTAACCCCTCCAACAACTTGACTCCTCGCCTCCGATCTTCACCATGGCTCTCCAGACACAAAAAGACTACGACGCCCTATACAAGAGGCTCACCACAGTCCCTCCCCCCGGAAAACCCTACGGTATTCCCGTCCCCGGCACAGAACGACCTAACCGCACCGCCGCCTACAGACATTGGGCAGTCGGCGATGGTCCTCTCGTCACAGCGCTAGAGCCTGGTATCAATTCGACACATGACGTCCTTGAGAGGAGTGCGCGCAAGTGGCCCAACTCGAGATGTCTCGGAACCCGCCATTGGAACCAGGCGACTCAGCAGTGGGAGGACAAGTACGACTGGATCAACTACGGTGATTTCGACGTCCGAAGGAAGAATTTCGGTGCCGGTCTCGTTGAGATTCACAAGGCCATCAACTATTCCCCTGAAAAGTACGGTGTCGGTTTGTGGTCGCAGAATAGGGCTGAGTGGCAGATCGCCGGTAAGGTTACCCCTCTTGTGCCGTGAACCTGCATAAGAGACATTGAGCATGTGGTTGTAGTTGCTGACACACTCCCTCCTAGACTTCGGTATTGCTTCTCAATCACTTTACTCGGTATCTCTCTACGAAACTCTTGGTCCCGACACAACAGAATACATCATCAACCATGCCGAGGTCGCTTGTGTCGTCTGCTCCCTCCCCCACATCCCTGTTCTTCTTAAGATGTCTCCCCGGCTACCCGGTCTGAAGCTCATCGTTTCTCTCGATCCGCTCGAGCAGGGTGAATTGGCTTCTCACACCAAGGCCTCCGTTCTCAATGAGATTGCTTCTCAACATGGCATCCAGATCTACTCCATGACTCAGGTTGAGGAGATTGGTGCTAAGTCTGGACGCGCCCCTCGTGCTCCCAGCCGCAATGACATCTGCACCATCAACTACACCTCCGGTACAACTGGCAACCCCAAGGGTGTTCTCATCACCCACGGAAACGCTGTTTCTGCCATCGCAGGCGGTCGAACAAATGGCAATGTGAGCAGCAAGGACGTCCACTTGTCCTATCTACCTCTAGCCCACATCTACGGACGGCTCATCGATCAGATCGCCGTCGCTGAGGGCGCTGCCATTGGTTTCTTCCGAGGTGACATTCTGGGCTTGGTTGATGATATGAAGATCCTCAAGCCCACTGGTTTCATCTCAGTTCCTCGTCTCTTCAACCGCTTCAACTCTGCCATTCGCACTGCTACTATTGAAGCCGATGGTGTCCGAGGCGCTCTCTCACGACGTGTCATTGATACCAAGAAGGCCAACATGCGACTCCCTCCCGGAAAGGCCTCCAACACCCATTTCTTGTACGACCGAATCTGGACCCCCAAGGTCAAGGCCGCCGTGGGCATGGACAGAGTCCACAGCATGGTCAGCGGCAGTGCCCAGCTTGATCCTGATGTCCAAGAGTTCCTGCGCGCCGCTTTCGCAAACCACTTCGCTCAGGGCTTTGGCATGACCGAGACGTATGCCGTCGGATCTATCCAGGCACGCGGTGACTTTACTACCGGCAACATCGGCGGCCCCATGTGCTGTGTGGAACTCTGCCTTGAGTCGGTTCCCGAGTTTGATTACACCGTGGATGACAAGCCTAACCCTCGTGGTGAGCTTCTCCTCCGCGGTCCCGTCATCTTCCGCGAGTACTACAAGAACGCTGAAGAGACCGAGAAGACACTCGACGCCGATGGTTGGTTCCACAGTGGTGACATCTGCGAGGTTGACAAGATGGGCCGCTTCAAGATCATTGATCGCAAGAAGAACGTTCTCAAGCTTGCTCAGGGTGAGTACATTTCTCCTGAGCGCATTGAGAACGTCTACATGGGCAGCACCAACCTAATCAACGCCGCCTATGTTCACGGTGACGGTACTCAGTCCTCATTGGTCGCCATCTTTGGTATCGACGTTGAGAACTTTGCTCCTTTCGCCAGCAAGATTCTCCAGGAGACCATCGCACCCAACCAGGTCGCCGATCTCCGCATCGCCGCTAACGACCCCAAGGTGAAAGCCAAATTCCTCAAGGTCCTCGACGGCATTGGCAAGAAGCACAAGTTCAACAGCTTCGAGAAGGTTCGCAATGCCCATCTCGAAATTGATCCTTTTACAATCGACAACGGTCTATTTACCCCTACGTAAGTTTTCCCTCTAAAGTTTTGTCTCGTTTTGAGTATATGTACTGACACCGTTACTAGGCTTAAGCTTAAGCGCCCCCAGGCCGCCAAGGCCTACAGGGAGCATATTGACCGCATGTATGAGGAGCTTGCTGCTCAAGAGCCTGTTGGAAAGAACAAGCTGTAAAATATGTTGTGACTATCAGCTCAAATATGTTTTTTTTTCCTTGGCGTTAGAGCTGCATTCCAGATTTTCTATATATGTTGAAGATATTGAGCGGCTTGAACTTGTAAATGAATATTACAGTATACTCAATGCATATCTACTTATTGACTAATGCTCCCTTACTTCTTGAAGATGCTTTTCTAGCTAATAATTAACCTTTCCAGGTATTATATACTTAATATCCTTAATCATTTTAAGAATACTACTTTAACTTATTTTTATTAATACTAAATAAGAACTAATTTTTATTATTATAATATTTTCTAAAGTTTTAAAGTCTTTTAAAGTCTTTTAAAGCTATAATTTTTTAAATATTATAATTAAGCTAGGTTATATATAAATAGACTTATAACTTAGTATTTAGTAATTCTTTAAACCTAACTATTAAAAGTAGCTCGGATTAATAGTTTCTCCTTCTTTAGGTTTACTAGACACTCTTTTAATGCTTGTAACCCACCTTATCACCGCATCAACGCTAAATGGGGCTATGAAGTAAGTGATTCACGTCCTTTACGCGTTGAACGTCATATTTCTGACCCTTTTTCCTTCTTATTCAAATCCTCTACGCGTTTCCTGATGGGTTTAGGGCTAACAACAACAATTACAAGGCCACTCGTCAAGCATGGCGGCATGCCTCATGCTCCTATACCCATACTAACTACCCTCCCTGTCCCCTGCGATGAACCACCTCCAAAACGGAGACGCGTTAGTACGGGCCTACAGAGAAAGCGAGGCGTCAAGGAGTGTCTCTTAAGCCAGGTTACGCCGCTTGTAGAGAGGGCTGTCGGACATCTCTCGAGGGATGTTTACCATGTTAACGCCCTGGCTATCAAGGTAACAAAGAAGGCTATATATCAGAAGGCTCTGTGGCTAACTAGGGGTCTAGACGGTGACAGAACTCAGTATCAACAAGTTCTTTAGAAGAAGATGGGACGAGACGGGTGGCTACTTGAGTCAGCAGGACCTAGACGTGCTTGCGATCCAGGCGCATGATGTTGTTAGGGGTCTGGCGGGGGGTTCTGTGGGTGTGACGAAGTCGCGGCTGGAGCTTGTTGCTAACATTTGCAAGGAGTTTCGTATATCCCCTCTATCTTCAGAAACACCAGAGCCTCAGCGTTTACCACCGCCGAGGCCAGCGCCGAAACCTTCGCCGCAAGCCCAAACGCAACCGACGATTGTGAACACGGCAGCAACGAATAAGTCCGAAGACTCTCCCATATTCTACGACGCGCTCACATCGCAACCAGAGCTTCCCCAAAATGTCGAAAGGAAGCCTTATCAGCCTCGGGGACGACGGGAACCGAAGCCCAGTAATCGGTATTACCAGGTTTCCGAACGACCCTATCTTTCGGCAGCGCATCGCCAAGCTATTGAGGAGGGAACAAAGAAGCCGGTGGCTGTCAGCAATGAACTTATTGCACAGCCCATTGTCTATCATGTGGACTTCAGTCCTGAGGAGATCGCCGAGATTATAGACCAAATATCACAAAATGAGCACAAGCACATACCGGCAACCCGCGAATCTATGATGGAGCAGATACGACTACGAGATCGCCCTCTGATACCGACCCCTGGACGAACCATACGAGACATGAGCGCTTTTGCTTCGGACTTGTGGGCAGGAAAGGTCGCAGAGACACCACGAGTCCTTTCATTCACTGCTGAGCATGTTACGGAGGAGACAAAAAAACGACAAGGACAAATGAGAAGGACTAGCAGACTTTCGTCTTTACTGATGGCTCGAGAAATGGAAGGCAACCAGGGCTTCCAACGAACCCGGGAATACTTGAACTTCCAAGCCGAATTTAAAAGATTGCGCGAGGACGATCTCCAGGTCGTAGCTGAGTTCACCAATTGCGCTGGTGATATCACCACAGGTGCATGGGTCTCTCGAGAGAGCTTTCTATGTGGCACTACTACACACTCCGATACGCATAACCAACAGTACAACAGGCCTGGAAACTTGCTTCTTTGTTCAACTGGAAAAGGGACGCTGCGGTCCTTCCCCGATCACCGAATACCTCGCCCGCGGGTCGAAAAAGGGGATAATTCTACAGAGGCCATGCGCCAGAGCCAGGACCCTTGGCTGTACTCATCGGTTGTGTCATGCGACTACAGCGTTGAAGATGACTTGGCTTATACGTCGAGTTTTGATAAGACGGTCAAAGTATGGAAGGTTGACCCGAAAGGAGACCACATGGAGGCCATTGCAACATGGCAACACACAGGTAATGTCAACTTCGTGGCTGCTGCAAAGGATGGATATGGCCGTGTGGCTACGGCTGCAGATTCACCAACCGATGCCGTGCGTATCTACACCATTACAAAAGGAAATGAGTCGGACAGTACTTACCAGACATTCTCATGCTCACGGACTGATGCTGATGGCTCAGACAAGTGGGCATACTTCCCAGCAACCATGCAGTGGGGACGAGCTAAGGGCTGTCAGCATTTGCTTCTTGTTGGGTATTCTCCTCGCAGCTTGACAGGTGAAGATCTGGATATTCCCGAGGACAAGAGGAGTTCAGGAGAAATCATCCTCTGGGATGCAGAACAGGGTGTCAGAATCCCTGTGATGACAGCTTCAACGGCTAACGTCTTCGAAGTCGCCTGGCATCCAACATTACTCCTTTTTCTTGTAGGGGTAACACCCACGGGGATGAACAACGTTCCCCGCAATGTTAGGACTCAAGTCCACGTCTTTCATCGCGATAAGGATCGCTTGAATGGCATTGGCTTTTGTCAGCATCAGGCTCTCGACTGCTATGCGTCTGACATCAACGAGCTGACGATTGTGCCCAACTCGCCCGGACACGGCTACGTGACCGCGGCTTGTACAGACGGAAAGGTGTACGTATGGGACACAGCACAGGGCGACAAGCCCATCCATACGCTGCGACATGGGAAACCTATCGAAGAGTATTACGGCGATCGCGAGAAAGAGGACACGGGCGTGAAGTTCACGGCTTGGAACACAAGTCTTGATCGATTTTACACTGGGTCAAGCGACGGTGTCGTGAAGGTCTGGAATGTCCGTAAGCTGAAGAACCCCTTTGTCCGTGATATTCTCACAGCCCCTGGACCGATCGCTTGGGGCGGTTTTTCTCCGGACAATGCCAAGCTTGCCATTGGCGATGCCACGGGCCGTTGCTTCATCTTGTCAACCGATGAGCGGGATATCCCAGAGTCGCATATGATGACACTTCCGGGCACCACTCGGCGCCGGCGCCGGCCCATACCCCTAATTCCACACCCGGAACCAGCTCCACCCACCCTGGCGAGAGAGGACGATGAGATGCTCACTGATGATGAGCTTTCAGACGCTGGTATCGCTGATTACTCGAGACGAACATATTTAGACAGCCAATGTCTGAAGCTTACATCAAACCCAGTTATAGGGGTTGTACAAGGCCCCCGCTACCAATCAACCAACCTCTACCGCCGAGAAGCCCACTATGATGAAGACCCCTTAGCACCTCTCCTGGCTCATTTCGAGCGACGACAAAAGGATAGCGAGGCCGCTAGTCTCGGCACAAGACGCCGTTCGGTGCGTCGGCTCAGAACCCCTTCACCACCAGATGAGCGTCTTCATAGCATCCATGCTCAAAATGCGAGCAAGGACTTGGACATGAATTATTTAAAAGATAGTGAAGTGAAAGAACTTGTCAAATCCGCTACGTTGCTAAGTATTGAGGAGGATTGGGGTTTTACATACGAAGATACCATGAGCTTTTATGAGGAAGCTTAACTGAAGTGCAAGCGATTGAACAGCATCTTGGGGTCCTATATGCAGTACTTAGTCGTTATTGAGACCAACAACATGTTCTACATTGAACATTCCTAGTGTTTTCATATGTCCACCTTCAGCCCCATACAAGTGAGATTAGGAAGTATATGTGGCACTTCAGGCTGTTTTGATCCCAGGTTGCAGTTATTATGCTACATCCTATAGTTAAGGTTCAAGAACTGAGATCGGCGAAATGTATTCTCAACTGACCAACCCCACTACTCAACGCTCAGACCCGAAACAACCCGAGCTCATAGGTTCAAGCTCAACAATATCGTGGCAGCTTCATAATAGCAAGAAATCATGACAATTGTAAAGAGGCTAGTGAAACAAGGGTATTCTTACTGAGATGATATGAGTGACCTGCAGTCTTTTGGACCGTAGACTCAGAACAAAGGTCAACACTAGTGATAATTAAACATTGCGCAATTGTTTTCTCTATTCAAGTCAAACCCACAGGGTCCATGACTTTGCACAGCTTACTATCATAGAAAGATAATCTTCAAGGCGAGAGCACCTCCTTTGTCACAGCCTTTTCACAGGTTTGTGTCATTACATCAGAGATATTCGAATCCAAACATTAGACAATCCATACATCAAGCTCACCATGAGCGATATTTTCAAACCAGATTCCTAAACGCCTTCTAATGCTTAGCGGTGACCGACTCGCCGGTCAGCTTCTCAACATAAGTCTTCGCCCTGTAGGTCGTGCGGTTAGTATCGGTTGAATCTTAGTAAAGTGGGTGAAACTTACATATCGCCAAAAGCAACCATGCAGACAGTCTGCCAAATACCAAGAGAAATACGGGGAGCGATACCACGGTAAAGACCCCTGATGCCGTTGGTCTCGTAAATGTACCTGAAGGTGTTGCCGACCGTCATCTTCTTGGGGCGGTTGGGATCCTCCTTCTTGCTCTGCATCTCAACGCGGATGACCTCAATGGGCTGGTTCCACGCGCTGAGACCACCACCAAGAGCACTGGCGATGACCTTCTCACCAGCGGACAGCTTCTCGCCCTCCTTCTTGCCAGTGAGAGATTTGATCCAGCCCTCAGCGAGACGGCTGAGACCGAATCGGCTACCCCAATTAGTCATCTGTCGGATAGCGACAGCGTTGACACCCTTGTTGATGCCACGGATACCCTCCTTGCGGTAGATATCAGCAAAGGTCTGGAAGGTAGACTGGGGTTTGACACCGGTGGCAGCCATCTTGTGCTTGGTGATCTCGACCGTCTTCATGCAGGTGCAGAAACCCATGGTGGCGTAAGCCTGGGCAACACCACCGGTGACACCACCAAGGATACCACCGCCAAACTCAGAGGCACCAGCGACACGGGCATAGTACTCGGCCTCGGAGGCAACGAAGAGAAGGACGGCGCCCTTGCTGGAAGCTTCAATCCATGCCCAGGGAATGAGACCTTGGTAGACTGCAACATGTGAGTCAGTAAATAGTCATAAGTGTAGCGAGTTCGTGGTTATCAACTTACAGCCTAGGGGACCACCACGGGCCCAGACGCGTCCCAAAGCCGCAGCCATGCTGTCACCTCGGTTGGCAGCCATGGTGGTCTTGACGACCTCAAGAGGCTGTCCGAGGGTGGTCACTTCGAAGAGGTTGAGACCAGCGCCGAGAAGCAAGTTGGAGAACTTGATGGGCTTCTTCTCCAGCTGCTTGTCCCCAATGGGAGCTGGAAGATCGGTACGGATAGTAGCAGCCATGACTTTGGGAGTGTCGTAGAATAAGGGCCCTGACCAAGGGATTAGGGTGCTTCGTCGCTGGGGAAATTTGGGGGATCGTTGAAGTATTGAGAGATGTTGATGAAAGAGGAAGAAAAGAAATGTATAAGAATTCGGGAAAGAAGGGGAAAAGGGAGAGCTAGAGGCGTGTGCTGTGCTGGGACTGGTATACGTGGGGGGGGGAAGGAGCAGTACCCGGGAGAGCTAGGGATTGAGGGACTGTCGGTACGTACCGGTATTGAAGCACACCTGAATGCTGAGTCAGATCCAATGAAAACAGTTGAATGGATGGCTGCAAAAGCGCTGAGCTGAGGCTAAGCAGAATAAGCTTGGGGGGCCCCCGGAGAAGTAGCCGATTTATCGGAGGGGGAAATACCAACAATAGATGGAGTTTTCCTGCGGTTGCGGAGGTCAATCGCCGAGGTTGAAGCTGTAAATGGAGATTGGCATGCGCGAGAAGACCCGAGCTTAGAGAGACGCTCAGTTAATCAGTCATGTTTTGCATGTGTTTCGGTGTATGTTTCTCGTCTATTTTGGGTGAAGCCACTGTACTTACTCATGTTGGCACGTTCATAAGGCTGACGACGCTATTCAACAAGCTGAGAGCCACAACACTATTCTTAGAAAACAACAAGAAAAAAGGAAGAAATGGCAATCAAATATCATCTATAGTAACTTTTCGTAATGCTGACCTTTCTCCGAATAATCAATTGACCCTCTTCGGAGACTTCACTTCCTTGTACGACTTGATTCCAGCTCCGAAAGTCTCGGATCGCCGAGATCAAGTCACCGAGATCACATCAGCTCCCGTGGATTGGATTGGATCTCTCATGTGAAATCGGAATCCGGGGGTGGATGGCCTGGGGTTCAATGGCCGACAGAGAGATCCCGCGGGAGCAGATTTGCTTGTGATAGTGATTTTCCAGATTCTTCTCTGTATTCATCTTCTTCATTCATAAGACTGACCAAGCCCACCCACCTGAAGCTCTCCGTATTTTTACTCACCAAAAGGATCCAGATTGCTTACAACTGCTGAGCACAGTTATCATAAGCTCTCAAGTCTAGACCCCAACAACTCACAGCTAACCCAGTTCACTATCACTCGCAACCGCAAACAATTCACTACACCTTGAAACATACATCTCAAACAATCAATCCAGCAGCTTCGCAGCTCTCTTACTTCCACATCGGGCAATAACCTCAGCCACCCTCCGAAGATCACAGCTCTCACCTCTATTTTCGTCCCCCTGTGGCGCCGAATTAGAGGGCCAGGAGCTCTCAACGCCCCTCGTCCACCCAACCGATTGAAGGAATGTCTAGACTGTTGAGAGCTCAGGTCCCTGAAATTGATGGATCCCACATGGGATTTTGTCGGTGTAATCTCTCACCGAGACTACGTGACGTACATATTATTCACTTGTCACATTTACGATGCAGGGTTTTTTCTGCAGATGGGAGAGAGAATTCAACAATTCTCGAGTCTCCTTGAAAGCTTGAACGGGAACCATGGGCATTCTACTGGTGAGTTGTTCCGGCTTGCAAGGCTGGCTAATGTAAGGAACTTTTCATGGGGTCAACATTCCCGTCTCCACCAAAGGCAAAAAAAAACTTCGAAATAACGACGCCATCACGGCGTTAGTGAACATGCTGTTTGGATGGAAACACACAGTTGACCCAACCGTCTTTGCAAAGAGCTCGATCGTAGTCATGATTTGGCATCAGTCCGTAGACACGAAAATTGCAGATTAACTGTTAAATCATTTCATTTCAATCGGCGCGCCGCGACGACTTGCTCATTACTAAACTAAAACAGTCCCAGAGTGTTGTACAAATGCCACTAACTTGGCAATCCATTCTGCCCATCTTCTGGGCATTATCCTCCCATCTCCTTTTTCCCTTCCATTTTTAAACTCCTTACAGCTTCTTGACGAGCTCGGCCCACTTGTCAGTGGAGAAAGACTTGGGTCGCTCAATGGGGGCACCAAGAGCGCGGTCGATGATAAGCTGGGGAAGAACACCGATGGCGCGAGAGACACCAAAGAGGACGGTGTAGTAGTTGGCCTCGGTAAGACCGTAGTACTGGAGAAGGACACCGGAGTGGGCATCGACGTTAGGGTAAGGGTTCTTGGTCTTGCCGTGCTCGGTGAGGACACCAGGAGCAATCTTGTAGACCTGGGAGACGAGCTTGAACATGGGGTCGTTGGGCATCTTCTCCTGGGCGAAAGCACGCTGAGCCATGTAACGAGGGTCAGTCTTTCGGAGGACGGCGTGGCCGTAACCGGGGACGACACGGCCGGCGTTGAGGGTGGACCAGAGGTAGTCAGTGATGGCCTTGTCGCTGAGATCGTCACCGACAGACTTCTTGAACTCAGTGAGCCAGTTCAGGACCTCCTGGTTAGCAAGACCGTGGAGGGGACCAGCGAGACCATTGAGACCAGCGGCCAAAGAGAGGAAGGGAGAGCTGAGAGCACTGCCGACAAGGTGAGTGGTGTGGGCAGAGACGTTACCACCCTCGTGATCGGTGTGGATGGTGAGGTAGAGACGCATGAGCTCGACGAAGTCGGCGTTGTCGGCGAAGCCGAGCTGGTTGGCGAAGTTGAAGGAGTAATCCTTGTCCTTCTGAATGGGAGCGACCTTTCCGCCCTTGAAGACGTTCTGGTAGATGCGAGAAGCAATGTTGGGGAGCTTAGCAATGAGGTCCATGGAGTCCTCGAAAGTGTAACCCCAGTACTCCTTCTTGTTGATACCCTTAGCGTAAGCCTTGGCGAAGCTGGAGGTGTGCTCGAGAGCCGTGACAGCCAGAGAGAACTGGGCCATGGGGTGAAGGTCGGTAGGGCAGTGGTCGATGAGCTCCTCGACGAACTTGGGAAGATCAGAGCGGGCAGCCCACTCAGCGGAGAGGTCGCGAACCTGCTGCTCAGTAGGAACCTCGCCGGTCAGGAGAAGCCAAAAGAGACCTGCGCGGTTTTATGTCAGTATTCATGATAGTGCGAAGCTTTGTGCGCATCACTGCGAATGGGCCAAACTCACCCTCGGGAAGAGGCTCCTTGCCACCGGGAGCCTTTGGGAGAAGCTCCTGGCACTCAGGGATGGTCTTGCCACGGAATCGGATACCCTCCTCAGAGTCGAGGACGGAACCCTCCCAGACAAGGGCCTTGATGCCACGGGCACCACCGTAGACTTGGTCAAGAGTGACCTTGTCGACGACCTTGGAACCATGCTCCCTATCTGAATGTTAGTGATCAAAGTTCAACTGCCGGTGGTTCTGCCGTTGATTGCGAGCTTGAGGCTCGGCGTGGGCCCTAGCTCGGCAAGCAATGAACCGAGAGGGGAGAATGCGACTGACTTTCGGAGGGCCTTGACCTGCTCAATCTTCTCGGGCAGCAACTCGGCGAATCGCTCCTTCAAGGTCTGTGAAGATAAGCGTTAGTATATGATTTTGTGTGGATTCTTTGAGCGATCATGAGTGTCAATGGGCAACGTCAATGACGTTTTAGAATTCATGAAGCCTGGGTTTGTGCTTTATCCGAGGTTAACATACCTGAGTCTTGGCCGAATAGCATCGAACGGCGTTGAAGACAGAGCCATTGATAGGAGAAGAGCGGAGAGAAGCCCGCAGGGCAGCGTTGCTGAGACGGGCGACAGAAGCCATTGTGAGAGATAGTTATGCAGACGAAGAAGATACGAGTGCAAAAGCAAAATCAGGAACAAGAGGCGGAGATGCCGGAGGGAAGAGGAGAGGTATATGAGGGATAGGATAGAGTGGAGGGGAGGAAAAAGTAGGTTAAGTTAGGTAACGGGGATGAAGAGGTTCAAGTAAGCCAAGAGGTCCAGTCGATAAAAAAAAGGCGCAAGCTTGAGGGAGGCACAAAAAAAAGTAGACTACCCCGTCTCATTCTGTGACATTGTCCTCTCACCTTGGCTCTACCGTAGCTGTGAGTACTGAACCTCGGGGGCCGGGGGTACGGGGGGCATGAAGCAGCAAGCGGAGCGGGACTTATGGGGCAGGATACAGTACAGACAGCCCGGTTTTGCTCTACGGGATGGACTTTTACAGGGGGGTTGGATGGACAGCCTCAGCCAGTTTTTTTTTTCTTCCGCAGATTCAACAGGGGTGACGTTTCTGGGGACAACGCTTCCATTCTTTTGTTTTGCTTTTGTTACTGGGGTTTCAGTCCCTAACATCATGAAGCCAATATGTCTGCGAGAGGTAGAGGAGTGGTATCTTTGCGGGGTTGGCGAGCTTCAGCGTTTCATTAGGTCGATAGCTGTCACTGAAATCGTCATTTTTGTGTGTTGGAGAATTGACTTCAGCCCGTCAAGTTCAATCTAATCTACCCTCGATTACATCAGAGCTCGCTACAGTAGAGCAAAGCACAGCACCCTCTTTTTCGAACCACTCAGCCGTATTCCGTCATCAACTGCCAGTTGGGTAGCATCCATCAATAGTCCTCGGTTATGCCCTTTTACGGCTATCTACGTAGCCTAGGTGAACAGTTTAAGTTGATATGTATCGCTGCCAACTGATCGTTCACTGCTCATAATAGTGCCTCGCCGGAACTATATGTCCCCTCTATAATCCGAGTGCCATGCTGTCCTCTTATTTTGATGAGGTTGCACAGGCAGAAGAAAAAAAAAGTGACTGGGCTACGACTCTAGAGGAACATTGACCGCGGGCCCCCTCAACCTGCACCTGCAAGCCCCAAAATTTCGGCCCCAATCCCTGTCCCTCTCCCGCGTTCTCAAGCTCCAATTCGACGCACTCCAAACCCTCCCCCAAATGGCCGAGATGCAGGCTTTAGGGAGCAAGAAAACTTTGGACCTTGAGCAAGGCTGCCAAAATGACTGGTCCAAATTTCCACTATTGCTGCAAGAGATCTACTGAAGTCTTTTTGTCGCTCAGGATATAAGTCTCAGGTATTCTTACCTCCCAAATACAGGATGGAACTCCAACAGCTAGTGATAGTCTAGGCTTCTGTCTTGGGTCTGGGGGTTGCGTTGGCTTGGCTTGTGAGGACAAAGAAACAGGATGAGGGAGGGCTTGCGGCTGCTTCTCGGCACCAGATTGTTGTCTGTGTGTTTCTCAACATTTATCGATATTTGGCAATATGCGGGAGCATGGAGTAAAAAGGAATCAGTCAATATCTATCCAGCCAGGCTCTACCCCCTGTTGTTTACATTCAACGTCGAAATTTTCCCTCATCATGACAACTTCGGAACTGTTGTACCCTCCGAATATTGTCTCCATGATGGAAATGCTCTTGGCTCCACCAAGACGAGCCCCCAGGGAGAACAAGTGGAGATGCCTTCACAACCAACTCATTTGTTTGGTTCATTGCTCGTGGGACCTCGGTCATGCTGGCCATTATCGATTTGACGTCAGAACCAAGGATGGGTTTGTCGGACCTAGAATTAAACACGAGGACAAAGACGACCCGGAACTACCGTGATCCATCGCCGGGCCTCCGAGCCAGCGCCGCCAACGCTTCGGACTGCCGACATACCCTTCCATCCGGCCAGTAGAAGGTCTACGGAGCATCCGGACAGCTCATCTCTAACCGCCGTTCTCCAAGATAATCACATCTGATCTCGAAACCTGTTTAAACCAAGTGCTCAGCTCAATATAGTATTTCCGATCGCCCGGTCACCTCGGCTGTTTCAAAACCACCACCATCGGCTATCCTGTCTTGTGATGCTGTCTCCAAGCACCATCCAATGGCTTACAGTAACTTGGCGTTTCTTGTCATACCTTTCTTCAATAATCACGATGTATGCATCGTGGGTCCTTCAACAATCTCTTATTAATTGTTAGCCATCCATTTCACGTATCGCTTATAGATCTAGGCGCCCAGCATCCTTGATACAAACAACATAGCATCATTATTGCCGCAGCATCTTAGCTGAAATGCATGCTTCTCATCGAGTTTTACGTACAGACTACATAAAATCAACAAGAAATCGCGCATTTACAGAATTCCCTTCTCCTATGTTGGCCTCGTCTTGTCTGTGTCCTTATCTAGGGTATCATGCACTCCACTTACACTAAAAGCTTGTTACGGATTCAATCCGGGAATGTAAACCAGGATAGGTCCCTGGTTATGTAAACTGGATGATGACCTAGTGGTTGCAAAGCATATATGAATCTTAAGTTTTCTAACAGGTAACTGTATTTGACTCTTAGTGCAGATTGGCATACATGCATTAGCTAGGACTACCTTCAAGCAGCAGAGCTCACCGCTTGAATATAGAATAAATACGGAGTAGATCAGTCAGGTGTACATGGTTGCAGTTAATTCCACTGCGTTGTTATCCAGTAAAGTAACTTACATATTGTATGCAGTCGGAGAAGTATCTGTAATAAGAAAGAAACTGCCATAACTAACCTGGAAACCGAGATCTGTTACAAATGAGAAACGGAAACACCTTGCTTTATCTCATCATTGGTAGTGAATGCCTGATTTACTGTAGTACACGGCTGGCCATGGTGTTTGGTTGAGGTTCATGGGCTTTCCTTTTCTGGGTCGGCGCCGGATAAACTTTTAGGACCACCAAAGTTAAACCCGGAATCAAGATTTGAGTGACCTGGAACCAAACTGCGACACTTAAAAAGGCTGCCCCACCTGTCACGCTCTTCACCTCAGCTTTTCTCCTCCCACTTCATCCATCATCACCTCACAAACCAAGAAAAGAGCAGCATCACTCTTGACGACAACGCCCATCGAGGCGAACACGCAAACAACGCCAGTGCAGTTCTTTTACGACTCTGTCTCTAGTACTGACGACTTTTTCCTCGTTTGACGATCTCTGTTGGCTTTATCGCCCACTGCACAATCTCGTGACTCGTCGCGCTCCTGACGCAAATAGTAGAAGAGCTTTCTCTCGCACAAGTCGTACCCGTACTCCTGAGGCCTGTCTTCTCTATTTGTATTTGCGTCGCATATTTCCAGCTGATACATTACTTTATCTTACAATAACTGGGACTGCTCTCGTACTGCTTACTACTACTCATCTCGCCAGTCGCGACTGCGTAAAAAAAAAAATTCTCTACCTGCCCACCTAAGGAAGGAAGTACCCGCTTAAGCTCTCGTACCTGAATAACGCGCCAAAGAAATTTTGATTCAGACAGAAATATTCTTCTGCATCCCTTACCTTTGCCTCGCTTCCCTCTCGTGCTGCAGGCATCTCATTTCAAGTGGTATCGCCCACCTCTGGTCATTTCACTGTCGGACCATATCTGGAGTGCATCACATTTTGAGGCATCACGCGTAGCTCGTCGACTACTCCAGTCTACCATACAAACATTACAATCACTTCAAACAAATCACCATGGCGTCCGCAGTCGCGGATTTGGAGGCTGGTCTCCAGGCTATGCTCAACTTAAAGCCACCAGGTGTGTCCGGATCTCGCATCACTAGTTTGACTTCTCTTTGCGTTTCCAACATCCAGGTAAGCTTTAACCAAACATCTCCATTTGCAATGCCAAACAATCGCTAAACGCTTGTCCCAACAGGCCGAATCCGTCCTCATCCAGAAAATCTTTACACACTTCAAAAAGACACCAGGAACACACAAGTTGGGGGTACTCTACGTCGTAGACTCTGTAACCCGGAAATGGCTCGAGCAAGCCAAGGCACAGGCACAGGCAATTAACAGCTCTGCCCCGGATGGAACCTATGCCGCTGGCGTCAACCGAGTGACAGAACTCATGCCTGTTTTGATGAATGACATCCTGCAATCCGCCCCGGAAGAACAAAAGGTACGCATATCTGACTATCACCCTCATGTAGCCGGCAACCAGTCACTGCCACGTGCCGCAGCACACTGGAGCACCTTGCAAGGCGCTTCTGTTGACCACCTTCGTTCCTCGACATATTTGACCTTCGCACTGTTTATTTGAATCGTAACTCACACATAATCCACCGTGTAGGAAAAGATTAAGAAGCTCCTTGATATCTGGGAGAAGGGTCAGACATTCCCTACACCAATGCTCGAGTCTTTTAGAGAGAAGCTCAACGCACCACCACAGAGTACGTTTTTCGCGCAAGCAGTATCACACCTGGCGTCATATGACCAAGCGGTACTGCTTTATTGTCTCGAATATACTTGTAGTCTAACCCATGTGATGTTATAGATGAATCGACAACTCCTCCCGGTAGCCCGCCTCCCAATGTGCTAGGCTCGCAGCAAGGCAGCGCTTCAGCTCCCCCTACGACTTCAGCTCCTCCAGCCCCTAGCGGCACATATATTCTTGAGGCTTTGGCTAACATGGCTCGTCAAAACACAACCGCTCCTCCTGCCAACCCCTTGCCGGCTCCCACGGCACCGTATAACTTGCCAACTGCGCCACCTCAACCAGTATCATCTGCTACGCCGCCAGTATCGTATCTTCCGGCGTCGCAACCCGTAAATGTGCCGTCCCTTCCTTTCAGCCTCCCACATATGGGGGCTCAGAATGGATATGCAGGCTCTCCTCTGAACATCCCAAGTAACCCACCTAATCCGGTCAATGGGGCCATGCCCGGTGCAGCACCTGGGCTTGGGCTTGATCCAAGCACCCAGCAACAGATCATGCTGATTAAGGCGCTCGCTGACCAAGGTATTCCATTTGATAAGATTCCTGCTCTCATTCAAAGTATGGGTGGTGCAGGAGCCGCGGCTGCAGCTGGCGCTCCCCCAGCTCAGCAGCCTGCTCCTTATGCACAGAGCCCTCAAATTCCTGGGCAAGCTGCATGGGGTGGCCCTTCAGGCAAGCCAGAGGACTCACGTATGCCAGGCTACGGCCATACAAGATCTCCTCCTAGATTCCATGGACGTTCTCGTTCGCGATCTCCTGACCGTGGCTGGGGTGGTCGTGGCTCTCCTCGAAATGGACGTGATCGCCTAGACTATGCCCGTGACTCTCCTAACCGTGGTCGTCATGACGACCGCCGCGGAGGTGAATATCGCCAGCGTAGCCCTCATGGACACCGTGGACGAAGTGAGACCCCGCTTCATGAACAAGGCTCAGCCGACAAATGGGTCGAGTATGATCCCAATCTTCCACCTGGACACATCAAGGTCTATAGCCGAACGTTGTTTGTTGGTGGAGTAACGTAGGTGTATCCTCATCTGTATTCGTATCGCGTTAACTAACCAAGGAACAGCTGCTCTGAGAGTGAATTGCGCGGCATTTTTGGCCGCTTTGGTACGGTGCAAACATGCATTGTCAACAAGGACAAGCGGCATGCTTTCGTGAAGATGCTTAGCCGACAGGATGCTGTCAACGCCAAGCAAGGCACTGAGGACTCCCGCAATCTAGAAGTGCCCCTTCGTGTAAGTGACTGTAGTCTCCCTCTGGATATTGATTCGAGCTAACTTTATCAGACTCGTTGGGGTGTTGGTTTCGGCCCTCGGGACTGTAGCGACTATTCAACAGGTGTCAGCGTTATTCCTATCCACAAGTTGACGGAAGCTGATCGCAAGTGGATGTTGACCGCCCCCTTTGGCGGCAGCGGTGGACAACCCATTGAGACTGGCCTGTCAGTGGAGGAGCCCGATATCGAGATCGGAGCTGGAGTCTCATCCAAGGCCATCAGTCGACGCATGCAAACGGACAAGGGCGGTAGCAACGGACCCAAGTCAACTCGCAATCGGGACGAAGACCTCTCCCGTTGGCGCCGAAGTAGAGACAACGGCTCCAACGGCCACAATCGTCGTGACGATCACCGCGACCTTGCTCAGGATGGACAGAACATGGTTGCCTCGTTCCCCTTTGGGATTGGCACACTGCCAAACGGCATGCCCAACTTTCCCGCTGGCTTCACATTCCCTGATCCCACAAATAACTGAGGGTTTCTTTCCAGGATGACGCACAAGATTATATAATGATACCCAGGTATGGAAATGGGAGGACATCTGTTGTTTTATTGTTGATTTCCCTGGTTGCTTTAAGCAGCGAAGAAGGCGGCGTTGGCAACATGGTTCCAAGGCCTATACAAGGGCTTGGCTTCGGGAGACGGTTTCTTGCATCAATTGGGGGGCAAACAGTCGTGATTGACGGCTTCGTGCAGGCGCATTGACGACCAGATGTGTTTTTATTTGTTTCACGAGGGTCTCTTGACCCCACGTAGCTTTGTTGGCTACAAATGAAAAGTTATGATATTCCACTAAATGCTTGTTTGTGCCTTGTTAAACCGTGCTTGTGAGTTCGGTTCTGCCATGGTAGTCGCCGGGTGATTCAGTAGTGCCCCCAAGTTCCAGTATTGTATGTTGAGAGGCTTGCCATATTGATGATAGTCTTTCGCATTTACTTGCTGTCTTAATGTCCTATACATATCGTAGTATCTGGATATGCTATGTCGTTTGCTTCTGTAGTGGTTGTTTGCTGCCATTGCTCCCCCGTTGGTGATGTTTGCTTCGAAACCATTGTATAGCGAGCGCGATTAGTAAATAATCTGAAGATACTTGGTTTCCGTTTCCTGTTGGACAGAAGCATATCTCTTGGCAGTGAAACTCTTGTGATCATCGATCTTGAAGTCTGAAAGGTGTACTCCGAGAGGGAGACATGTTGCCTCTAGGAGTGAAGTCTTTGTCGTTGTCTTTCTTCTTAGATATTCTCTCGCATGTATTATCGGCATCCCCTAGAGGCTTTAATGTTCTGAACTGGTCGTGTTGTCTCGTTCTTGTCGAGTTACACGGTTTGACAGCATCGCCGCCTAACTGCAGGGTAATCAACTCGGAACTTGACCTTGGCGGTCATCGTCTTGTTTCTACAGAGATGTCCTATTTATCTGTCAATCCCAATAAATAATGTCTCCTGTGTGGTTTTTTCACTTGAATTTGTATTTATGCTTGTATGAGTAACTTGTGGCTCTGTATGATTGAGTGTCTTCCCTCATCGGGTGTATCGCCTCACGCAGCTTGAATCACTCACACATGTCCGAGTCAAAAAAAAAAAAGTTCCCTTCGATACTTTTTTTTTAGAGAGAAATATATCTATTCGTGTATATATGTTTGTCCTTGTTTGTCTTCAGGCCTTCGTACTTATGAGCTGTACATGTATCTGAAAGCCTTTATGGCTTCTTCTGGGTCACGTCGAAAGGTTAAACGAAGAAGTGCTTCAAGCTTGTTGATATCGATGCCCCTACAGTGTATATGGATAACGCAGCAATAATAACACTCGTCTTTGTTTCAAATGGATATCTCTCCGTGTGCTTACATGGACTAGTTATCGCAGGTGATGGATCTTTCTGCATAGTTCTGTAACTTGGCAAGCTTAGTTCTAGTAAAGGAATAAGAGTGCCGCTCTTTTGACTTGTACATGTCACAGTAGAGGTTGGTTGTGTCCTCCTATGTTTCTTTTAGTATAATTCATTGTTCAAATAGACGGCTTTCAGCCTCGTCATGCGAACCTGGGGCTCTTCATGTCAACATAACAACACATCACTTAAGTCAACTTAAACTCAACTCCTTACTTCAACATACTGCCCCGTGCACGTAATTTATCCCCAACCACATGATCAGTCAACAGAAGCCAAAGTTATACATTGCAACAAGTTTCATCCCTCCTTGCACTGAGGCGCTCTATCAGCCTGGTACAGGGTAACCTCCACCAGACACCACTCTCACCAGCATTTCGATCGTCGCAGTAATCTTAACATCCCTCCCTGCAACTCCTCACGAGCACGTCAAAGCGATCACGATCGTCTATCCCTGAAGTACTCACCAACAACACTTGCACCGCCAAGACAAGACAGACCGTGACGATCGAAGCCCTCACCGTCGGTAGTTAAAATAAAGTCGACAGATCGACAGCGCCATTCTTCCAGGCAGCAATGAACTCCTTAATGCCGTTCATTCACATGGTTAGCCTTTCATCGATACCGTTTTCAATAGATTACTTTACTTTTTACTTGTCCTCTGTTGTCAGAAACAAGGTTCGGTTATCACCAATACCCCCCATGGGGCTCGATTGGGGTATAGTGCGAGATTTCCCCCTGACTAGGTTGGATTGATCACCGACGGTCCTTTTAGATATAGACTTTGATATGACAGTTGTTATTTGATGTGGAAGTATTAACTAGTACAGTATATTGAGTATTCTCTATTGAGACAAGGTACGTAAACTGACTCAGAGCTTGACTGGCTGTGACGTTTCTACCCCTTCAGCCTCGAAATTACGCATTCAGGTGATACAGAAAAGATAAACAACCAACATGCTCAGGCAGGGATATCCATCATTATCTGCCGCTACGTAACAAACATGGTCCTAACTTAACAAGAAACACATATCGCACTTGTCTCGAAGCCCCAAAATTAGAAATCCCTTGTGCTAAACCCTTTGAGATGCAACTAACTAATTGTCGCGCGGATGGATCCCTTCATCCACAGTTTGGCTCCAGCGCAATATCCGACTGCATACCAATCAATCGATCAATCGATTACAGTCAATACTCCGCGCTGAACTGAAACCATAGTCATATGCCCATCCCACGCCCAAAGCACGCTGTAATCTTACTTCATACCCACTGACCTGCCGCTCAAATCGCGACGACAGAAAAACAAATATCTGCTTCCTGTCAAGTCCGAAATTAACGGAGCCACTCGAGGTCCATCCATCCATCCCTTCATCGTGCATGCATGTCATCCATAGCCATACCAAGATAATCCAGAAACTTTCTACCAAGTACCAAGCACGCACTTGCATGACCGGAAAAAAAAGCAAAGGTCACAGAGAAACCGAAGCACCACGGGACTGATCGACTCAAGCCAAGACGGAATAACAGAGAGCTCGATTGTAAATATCCATCCACTGTGCCTCAATCGTTGCCAAAAACGGCAAGGAGAGTTTCGTTGTATGTAGCTTCAGAGTGGACTGATAAGAATCTGGAACTATACTTTCATGCTGCTTTACACGGTCTGGACGATGATGTATTATGCTGCCCAGGCTCAGCCTGCAAAAACGTGCATATGTTAGTGATCTGGACAAATACTCACGTTGCTCTATGAGTCTAGACGAAGACCCTGTCGATATAGCCTCAAATGCAAGTCTTGGTACAACGCGCAGGACATAGAACTATCGTATGGTTTGGTGGCGGTAACAGAAATCGAACATCGAGAACACATGTCTTGGCTCTTGGCTATCAAGCCTTGGTTCATCTGGCCAAGGTTGGGCGTGTGGAAAAGAAAACCATCAGCCGAGAGCCAAGATTCATATCTGTGGCATCAAAAGTGTTGGCATCGGTAGTCGCCGCCTTGGTATGTTGGATGATCGACTTGGAAACATAGGGCTGGACGACTAAATGCACGTCCTCTGGCATACATCGGATTCCGAAATCAAGTCAACGAGGCTATATTCGTGACCAATTTCAAGATTAACAGGACGCGTCAATCATCGAGGCTTGTAGAAGTTTATGGACACACGGGTGGTAAGTGAATTTGAATTGCGACTCCTGGCGACACAAATGACGACACCTCTTTGCAACCAGCAGCTGTGTTACTGGGCTCACATATGTGATGTCGCTCCCGATCTGCAAGTCTTATTATATATGAGGAAGAAAACGGTCTGCTCGGAAGCCATAAATATCAGTGTACGACAAGGCTTGATTAAGCACACATGCAAATTGAGCCATTGTCAGATTGAGCGGATCAGATGTTCTTCAGGCGGTATACCCCATGGGCAAGTAAAGGCCGCCCATCCACCAGTGCATACGGGAGGCTGCACTAGGCGGGTAATATCATGCGACCTAAAAAGAAAGTCGAGGTGAATATGCTCGTCGCTAGGCGCAACTTTGCGCAATGCACATCCATCTTGGCCGTGCCACAACGCTCCTGGTGCAAAGGAAAAACTCTCGTTTCAGTCAGCGACTGAGATGTTTGTCCAACGACCGAGGCCAGTTGTTTCATCAACCGGTCGTTCCTCGCTTCGAGACTCTTGGCATCTCCGGAGAGAAGGAAGTCAAGATTGGCTCTGGACCTCAATGCAGCTGCATGAATGTGGGCAATGGACAAAATACTCTCATGTGCCTCGTCATCTGAGAACATGGCTGACGATAACACTGACCTAAACCTCACTTTGAGTCGAGTTGATGTCCGCCAAAGCCGAGCATTGAAGCGAATTGGTCTTCCGGCCAAAATCCGGGGTGTGGCATCCTTTGCGCGTAAGCAATTGATATGGCTCAAAGAGTTGCATGGTTGTCAACATGTTTGCTTGGCCTTTGACGTATGTCTGTCTTCGGCTCCGTGATATTCCCCAAGTCGCGAGTCGCGCCTACTCCCCAGTTTGGGGACTTGTACTTAATTACAAGGCGGAATTAGTACGTATAAGGTAGGTCAGGATACAGACTTCCGCAGTTCACTATGGAGTTACCTGCGCAATATCAACTCTCACGTACGGAGTATGAATCGCTCAAAATTGTATGAGTGAATTAGTTGTTGGGATGAGATGCAGGGTCCTCCGGCAGCCTCAGGTCCGTCCATCCATTATCGAGTCATATGCTCCAGTTTTCGTTATTGACTAGCCAAAGGTAAGTTTAGCCAGCGAGAGGTGATTCTTCTCCATCAAATCCCACACCAAGGTTTGGAGACTCGTGGAGCCTGGGTAAATCCTTTTTTAAGATGGGGACTCTCAACGGCGACGCAAACAAAGTCACCATCGGAAGCTGACCGCTAAGGTGTTGTCCATCGTCGATCACTGATCCTGGTCCTTCTCGTATGTATCTCTGCTCTGAAATACCAGGCCCAACTCGGTGTGAAGGCGTGGCGCGCAACTATCGAGGTCACGGCAGAGCCTCGCTACAACTTTTGCACTGCGACGTGTTGTGAGCTGTAAAAGCCGATCGCGCCGACAGGGTTACTAGCTTGGATTGCAAACAAGATATAGATTTTATCAACCAGGACCAGCAAGATCGAGACTTGTCTCTAGACAAACGCCAATCCTAATCGTGTCGAAGGCGGACACACCGTTGTCGAATATCCGACGGGATTGTTTCAGGCATATGTTAAGGTAACATGCGAAAATACTCGACGGTTGAGCAGGTTCTCCAGTCCAATTTCTCCAGACAACCTATAGCATTGACATCATATCCGATTCGCGATTGAACAAATAAATTTGCAATTCCGGGAATGACGGCACGGATAGATAGGATGCCAGAGAGATACGGGGGCTTTCGTGGAGACTGTCATGGGGAGCTGGAGCAATGAAATGGGCGCAAGAGCCTCATTTACTGGCGCCAGCCAACGGCGAGGCACTTTGGTAGGGACAAGTGACAGTAGGTAGGTGGGTTGTCACAAAGACTACCAGGAACAGACACGTAAAGAAACCAGCAAAAAAAGCCGCGTCTGGGGCCTTTAGCTCAAGGCGCTTAGTGCTTCTCTGAGCTTTCTGTCTGTCTTTGGGCAAGTAATGTCCGACACCTGACAGGGCCTGGACTTTCTGAGCGCTCGACTCGGCTGGTACTCGGTTCCATGAAGACATGGTACGGCCAGCGGCGGCAAGTTGGCGTGCTGAGTTAGTGGAAGGGAAAAGAAGTGGATATCAGGAACGAGCATCCATCATGGTGGAGCAAGAATGCTAGAGCACCGTGCCAGTTTTTGCAAAACCAGAGTTATCGGTCCTAAGCCCTAGCCACGTCGCCGCCTCCGTTGAGGCTTTGATAACAGTATGTACCATCACAGGCCAGATGATAGTTGCGATCCAGAAGCTGTGAATACCGGCAGCTTCCGACTTACCAAGAGCTTTGCGATAAAGCCCTGACAATACAGTGTGATTGACAATCCAAGCTGGACTATGCAGCGAGAGGATGTGGTTCAGGGCTAGCCAATAGTAAGTTCGACTGCTTGACTGCCGAAGGTCGCGTGCAAGCCAAATCGCGTGGATCGGTACAAGCGGGTCTCACATGCGGGCAAGTTATAAATCCCTGCATTTCAATTTGCGGTGGCTATTTGGGGTCGTTGGGGTTAGGATTTGGAGAACAGGCTGAAGATTCTAGTTCGACGTCTCCAGATCAAGCCGGCTGTATGTGTTAGACATATAGGCAAATGTGCCATCATCGCGAGACCGGAGTTATGACGGTGACAGCACTGCGAGATTTCGAGATTTCTCCGCTCTGAAAATAGAGATCAGGCAGGAAGGATCTCGAGTGACGTAGGCGCATCGTGCCAGATTCACGTATCATTTTTCGTTTTCGGATAAACCATGACTTGTTGATAGACCGCCTCAGCCTCTGAGTAACGTCAGCAGAGGGACAACTATGCGTCTTTGGCCTGTCATGCTGATCCTCACGAATCTTCTTTTGTGGTTCACAAGACGCAAGCACATATGGCGCAAATAGGCACAAGACCATTTAATCAAGTCGCCATCTAGTCAGGTCAAGCCCATGCTTCGACAACCCCTATCAGATGAACAGTCTACCCCAGACTGTGGCGGAGAGTGCATGAATAAGAAAGTCGGAGCGGATGCTGGTAGGCACAACAACATCCAGGGACTGGGACAGTCAAGGACAGTCAAGGTAGCACTCGACTCCATGAGTGAAGTCCCTTGAATCGAGTGAAGGCTTGGCTGTTCAAGGAAGCTGCTCTTCGCTCTCCGCAATTGTGCACTGTTGCTGTCGCCAAGGAGACTGGGGTGAAGCGGTGTTCTTGATAGTGCGGTCTGGCCTGGGCTGGCCTGTCGTGCGTATGTATGTAGGTGAAGATAAAGATGGGGATGGAGAAGCAAAAAAGTGAGGCTGTAGGAAGAAAAGTATCCGGCACCATCATCTCCCGCGGGACGTGAGCATTGGGAGGAGGTGATTGTGTTGGGGTAGATCTGAGGATGCGGAAGGTGCAGCCAATGACTGATGCAGAGACCTTCCAGATTTGACATTAAGCTCATCAATATCCCGCATGCTACGCAGCGAGCGTGCCACTATAGCCATTCCCTAGTCCCAGCTACTGTCTGTCTAACAAGCCCATGCTGAGGTTTTACCCGCAAATGGTTAGGTGAATGATTCAATGACCAGAGTCCACGTTTACTATTATGCAAGAGTATCAAACAGAGTGAGCGATATTGCCAGTGAGAGGAGTCTAGGTCAAGTCTATTTGCTTGGACCGTTTCATGGTCTTTGAATTCCCTCATCAGATGAACCGACCAATCAATATGACCAATTGATTGACTCTGTTTCCTAGACAATTTTCAGGGTGCAAGCCCACCAACCTCCTAGTTCGAGCGCCTCCCGGGCGACCCCGGATCCGCCCAAAGCCGGGCAAAGATGGGGAAGATGCACGAATATGCAGTCAAGAAATGCCTCGTTGACTTGGCGTCAGCCGTGAAAGGGGATTGGGTAGAGCTCGATCGAGTGCGACATGGTGAGGCGAGGGACTTGTTCGTTTTTCGACATCGCTTTACGCGGACACATCACTCATGCGCCCCGGGTTTTTCTGGAAGAAAATAGACGCACTCGCTCGTGCGTGTAAGTCAGTAACTCCACGTTGATAGAGCTGCATAATGCAAATCTCGCGCCGTAGTTAATTTGGACCCGGTCTTATCGGGGGTTTAGTGGACTCCAAAGATTGCAAACTGTTTAGTGCTGCCGTTTATCTCCCCATTTGTAATACCAATTGCCTCTCGCCTGTGATATATCAAAGTTGGATTAAGACGTAGGATAGTTACTGTATCAAGTAAACAACACAAGGGGCCGTTGGTGGCGGATATTGTGTAAGGATGTCTTCCCGTCGTGGAAACAACAGGGTAGGCTTTGGACGGATGGCCGTGGACACGACGTAACAATACATAAGTTTCACCAGGCTTGTTGAAGTTACGTAGACGGGCTTAAGCATACAGTTTGGTGTGTGAGACTAACCGCCCGGTAACGTAATGGGAGCGATAGGCGCGGCACACAAAATTTGGACCCTGGATGAGGCAACTTGTAACAGCAAAAGACGCGGAATGGAACCTGGACATGGAATCTCCAAGAGTCAGGAACAACAGCGGAGCGCGGAACCCGGTGCGGTGAACGACTCGCAGAAGATCGGAGTCAGACCCGCTATAGCGGGNNACTTACCGTGCCTCGTCTTCGGCACTCGACGAACCATTTAGGGTTGACCGAGAAGAAAACATCTTGTACACCGCGAATTGCCCGTGGGGTCTCCATCTATTGCCCACTGACACACCGAGGCATCGGCGCTGGAGTCCACCCACCGGCGGTCGCGGGTAAAAAAGCGCCGACCAAATCCTGTTCGGTTTTGCCTACCTTATTGACAGCCAGCTGCTAGAGCCAAAAGCCCGCGGAAGAAAGCGACCACGTCCCCCAGTTTAAACATGGAGGTACCCCCACATGAAATCCGATGCGAAGTGGATGTGGATATGACAAGGTAAGAAAAACAAAAACCGCGAAAGGGCGAGGCCGACTGGACCGGAACTGTGAGCTGGGTTAGGTAGGCAAATCGGAGAAACAATCGCCGCCATTGGTCATAGGCTGTCTCACCTTCTTTTTAGCTCAGTCATTCCAATGACGTAGAGACTCAGGGTACTGCTGCTTTTGGCGATGGATGGGATTCTGGGGCACTGACCTTTACAGGCTTGAGCCATGAGCAAGGGCATGGGGTGCCCTGGAGCTGACGGGGTTGTTCGTTTGTGCAAGCTCAATAGAGACGAGGAGAACACGGGCCCTGGAATCGACTTGGCTGCTTGGCGAGAGGCGGCAAGAGTTCTTCGTGATCACTGACAGCGGTGGCCAAGTCCAGAGGGAGGAAGGGCATTGGATAAACGGGTGAAGGGCCACCATGGAAAGGCCGGCTTCTAGAAAAATTCCAGTATGCGTGGGCTTTTGGCCAGTGCAGCTGGGTCCATAAGTTATGCACGCCTGCATGAGCGGCTGTGATGATATCTAAATAATACCTCACACGAGAGTAGCTGACAGAAACAACTGAGGTTAGCCCCGCCCTAACCGAGCTCGCCAGCATCGTGGTATTTGTGTCAAGCATCTCTGACGTTCGCTCTTTTTGTACGCTAAAACTGGGCGAGGCTCGGTCCCGTCGTCGTTGGGACAGGGCTTGCTCTGGTGGTGAAATAGGCTAGCCTGCCGTTTTGGATGGAGATCCATTCAGTAGCTGATGAAGAAAGTTCAGCGGTTCAATCAAGTCTTCCCCAATAACTCTCGCCCGCGTTAACCCGTAGGTTGGATCCAAGACGCTAATAGCGGCGCCTCATCTCATGCGTGGAAGATGAACGTGTAAGGTGAATCTTTTCGGTGTCCTTGTTAGACGAACACGGAGAAGACCAGAGGCAGGGCTAGGACAGCCAAGCCGATCCGGCCCAGGCGAGGCCCTGCAGAAGCTCGCCCATGTCGTTTCGTGAACGAGACCGTATCTCGCACCGTATTCATCACTGTCGAGCTGCCAAGGCTGGCACAGGCTCAACAGCTGCCGATAAGGCGATTGGACATGGCAGCCACTCAACGGTGACAATGTGCGCCTGGTGAGCAGTGGATGCTCATGTTTGCCCTATGTATTCTGTGCTGAACCTGGAACTGTTCCATAATAACAGGCCATCGTTTCTCAAAGTCATGACTACTTAGTCAAAGGCGAGGCACACCGTAGTAAAGCTTGTCACGATACGTCTGATTACTTGTCATAAAAGGACGACTATCATGACCACCCATCGAAACACGGCGATCCCGTTTCGGTCCTGCCTGAGACCCCTACGTTCAATCAACCTCATGCCTTTCTCGTGTCCGGGTCAAACAAGACGTGGGACAACGACTGATAGGTCGGCCGAATAAGAATTTTGCAGAGGGAAGCTAGACTGACTATACTGTACTGAGAAGATGCAGAGTAACCGACCAGCATAGTCGTCATCGGACGGGATCTGTGAAGCTATCCCATCTGAGATTGTTAGACCAGTTCCCATTCAGGTCAGTCCCGAGGTAGATCGCGTGGGGCCAGTCCCAAATATGCTGCAATTAGAGTAGCGGATCGATAAATGTATGCACTTTAGTATGTGTTTGCTGGGTAAACTGGATGGCTTTTAATGTCACCTCATGAGCACGACTTGTTATTTACGACTACCAGCTTCAAGGTGGAAATTAGGAAATTGAACGACACGCTTTGCGCGCAAATAACAACATCTCCATATGGAAGGGCATTACGTGCACAAGGTGGGATAAGCTATGAAGATCTATGCAATGCTATTATACATGCGAGATGTGTCAATGGCTGCGTTACGATTGTGAAATCGTCACTGAGTCATTGCAATTGCACAACATTGCACATCAGGACCATGACTCCCGTTGCGTTCCAGGGGCCAAGAGGGTGACATTTCGCATTGATACTGTATGTAATAAGGGTCTCGACTATTAGCAGCTCAATGGCGAAGCAAGGCTGATGGATTGACAGAAACGGCAATCCGTTCTCTCCGTTCCTCATGAAGCGGAGCCTATCATGACTTCTCCTGTCTTCTCCAGTGTCTCGAGTCGCGATTTCGCTGACCGCCGGGGATGGGCAAGTCAGTGTCGTCATTATTCTTGACAAGCAGCGATACGCAGCGGGAAAAACGAAAAAGAGCACATGGGCATGGGGAGGGGGGTCCTCCCATGGAGGAAAATCCCTCAGCGGAAACGGGGAGCTTGACGCCAGGTACGAGCTCGGCCAGCAATGACATACAGGAGAGGTACCGGGGCCCCAGTATGGAGAGCGCGCTACAGGACACCAGAGGACTTTGTATTCAGTAGGTCCAGACGCTGGCAGGCAGACACTTAACAGTTGTACATGGCTTAATGCTATCTTGAGGCAAAATTTAGCATTAGTGAGGCAATACGTCAATACAGTCGAGGACCGGGCTTTGAGCCATCCCACATGTACAACGGGGCTCTCGAAGGATGGAAGCCAACGGGATCCGGGAGATGCACAGTGTCTTACTGTCTCTCAAGCCAAAAATTCCATGGGTGTTGTAAATGGCCGTGGAGATGCTTTGGTGATAGTTCGGAGAGTATTATGTACAGTAGGTAGGCAGGCAGGCAGGTATCAACAGGGCGATAAGCAAGTTTGGATACGAAAGTAAAATTACTCGCTCAGCTGCGGGTTCCCTGGATGTCTTGTTTTTCGTAAAGCTAAATCAGTAAAAACTATACTTGCGCGCTATCACAGCATGTACAATCCCGCGGACATTCCCCCAACCCATGTAAAATAAACCCAACCCAGACAGGCAGGCGGGCGGGCAGGCCATTGTTTTGATTTGTTTGTATTGACTTCTTTGCATCTCATTGCTTTGTCAAGATCGAGGCGAATCGCTCTCATTGTGACATGGATGGTGAATGACTGATTGTTAGTGCCATCATATTGAGGTCGTCATTGTCATTGTCATTATCACGTTCATTCAGTCAGTCATTGTAAGCCATCAATCAGCTATCAGCCACGGGCAGTTGGATCGACGAGGCATCCAATAGCTATCGCTTATCAGATACGTGCTCTCAATTGAGTTTTGTTTTGTCTCTTGTTTACACTGAGCACTCTCCCCCTTGTGCTCTATCGTCAGGGCAATCTCATAGCATGAGTCTCTATCTGAGTCTAGTCTTGCTGCATATGAAATGTAAACTGGTCTTTGGTCCCTCTCAATCTCTTTTTTCCCACTGCATTTGCTATGCTTCCTCCTTTGCACCCACTGCTGAGATTACCGTCTTGTTTCCATTCCCCACGCTGGGCGCCGCCACACACTGTGCTCTGCACCTGCATAGAAGGCAGAACCTGGCTGGGTCGAGGACCAGAGGCTGCCTTGAGTGGACAAGGGCAAGGGCGATTTAAACGGGGCATCATAAAATGGGCCGTGCAAGTCTGAAAGATGCAGCGACCGACGTTTCATAGAGTTACACCCTAGCACGGGCTTGATTAGCTCAATCAACACGCCCTGTAGAGAAAAAAAAGTTGCAGGCATACCTAGCTCCAGAGAAAAACATTTTGGTGAGGTGAGAGAACCGAGCTCCTAGCAAGAGAGCAGTAAGAAAAATCGAGCCAGCCGACGCTACCGGGTACGGCAAGGGTAGCTCCTACACTGGCGTGCTGGCTAACACGCTCTGTCTCTAGTTTCCAGGTGGATGTTGATACTACTGCGTTGTTTACTGCATTAGAATGAGATTGACTGAGATGGGGGTTTGTTGATCTAAGATGTTGTTACGGCTACCCGATGTGAATATTGACTGTCTTGCTATCGTCTCATATTTTCTATTGAATGAGAGTTTAATGCTCTTCAGCACAAAATAAATTTCCAGTTAATACGTGCATAAACATTTGGAAAATTAAAAAGCACTACATCATCAGGCTTTAGAGTACGAATTCAAAGAAAGCACATCGCACTTTACCTTCCCCAGGCCAATGACATGAGAAGGCTAGGGTAAGTGAGGGTGTAGCTAAACCTCAAGAGGGTGTGATGAAGTTTCTTTCCTCCGTGACCATGGATGTGATTATGTCTCTACTCCGTACGTAGCTACTAAGATGTCGTTCGCTAATCCCGACTCGTGCGGGCTTTAATCGGTAACGGAAGCAAAAAGAAGGGAAAAAACCGAGCGAATATGGAAGAATGGTAATGGCAATGGACTAGAGTCTGATTATGGTCTGCATAATGGCGGCAGAAGTAGAGCAATTGATGAGTGTAATGAATGAGCGAATGGCCAATCCAATTGAAATGGATGGATTGGACTGGGTCGGCAGGGCCGTGAGAGGTCGGATCAATTCGTACAGTAGAGAAAAGAGAAGCTCCTTGTTGCTAGCTCGTACCTCGAAGAGCTTCCGGTCGTACCTGGAGACGGCATGGAGCACATAACCTGGGGCATATTGGGATTCGCGAGAGACCATGTCAGGAACCTGCGCGAGACTCGTGGGAAGTGACTGATGGGCTCCATCCTAATCCACCCGTCCCGGCTTGGGAAGAGTAAGAGACCCATATCTTGTGCTGTGGAGCCCTGCGTCGCCGTGGGACCCGTTTGATGAGACCCCGGTCATCTGTGTTCTTCTTTTCTGTCTTGTCTACTTGTGATGGGG